>CANXYC012260682.1:0-18502 GCA_948193065.1 Aleurites moluccanus
AATTGGTGTCATACCTAATAATGTCATACATGATCAGATATATATATTGTGAATTAGTAATGCATCTCATATTTATAGATCCACTGAGTATTTTATACTCACCCCACTTTGTTGAATCATTTCAGGGAAAGGAGAGTGAGACCCGGTCATTCTCGGCTACTTTTGTAATTTCAGCCACGGAGCAGATGTATAGTCTTTTCCTAGAGTAGCATAGATCATTCCATAATATTAGTTATATATATATATTTGAGTATAACTTGTGGATATGTAAATATATAATTATATGTTGTGATGTGTTTATATGTTATGATATATGTGTATAAATGTATATATATATATATTGCAATAGGGGTACAACTGCTATGGTAAGCTCAAATGATATTGGCATATGCATGAATGACATTACAGGGAATTTCCATATGATCTGTGATGTATGAAACCATTATATGAGTTGATAAAGATTATTAATTGTGAGTTGACATAAGCATAAACTGATGTGAGTTGTGTATTGGAGGTTGAATTGGGTTTGATATTGATATTAGAAGTGTTTTGTTATGTTTTCTAATTGGGCAATGTTAATATTACAGAGGAGACTCTGTTCGATTTTCTGTAAAACTCAAAGTGTTTTGAAAAAAAAAATATGTCATAAAAATGATTAAATGAAATGAAAGCATGTAACTTGGGTTCTTCGTGGTACTGGTCATGTGAATTATTCCCGTGCCCTAGGACCGTCACAGCCCTATAGTATGGGATATGACACGCAGAGTACACACATCACAAATAACTTACAATTGAAGATATAGGAATAACTATTGCTCTATGGTTCACTTATATCTTATGAGACATATACATTATTAATTATGATTTAATTTAATTCTTACTTTGATACCAACTTTGTCACATCCTCCATTTCAGGAGATATGACGGTCCTAGGGTATAGCAAAGCGTAAGGCACCCTAAATCCGTAGAACCCTATATACAAATTTTATGGAAAAACGATAAGGTTTCCTTTGTATTTTCTACTCTATTCTCTGGACCTACTTGTCCCTCCCTTATATCAAATCTGCAAAAAAAAACAACAACACTCCCAAAGGTTCTCCTTATACCCTCTACTTTATTTTAACAATTCAATATACAAGCACTTCAATAATTATCAATACAATACCCACATTCATATTGGTAAATTAAGTTAAGTTCTCATATTTAAGTATACTGGAATTAATTATACAGCTATTACTTTTTGTTATATATATATACAACTCAGATAATTTAAACAAAACCATGGAGCTTCTACTGAGTTTAATACCAAAAGCTGAGACAATACATAGATAAATGTGGTTCGTAGTAAAGGAAGACTATAGCTGGAACAATGTTTATCTATTGATTTTCTAAAAAGAAAAACAACCACTAAAAGAGGCGAGATAAAGCTCAATAAATAGCATATATTTATAATCTTACTTCTGAGGTTTGGTTCTCACAAGGAAGGTTTAAGAATAATAATGCAGTAATAAAATTGGTTATCAAAAAGGAATACGATAATGTAAATTAGCCATTAGAGTTAGGCACAATAAACATATCAATATGATAGGTGATTCGTTTAATATGAATATAATGAATAAATAATCAAATTTGGGAATATTGAACAAGGTTATACAATATCAATGAATCAATATAGCAAATTTTAATGAAATAGTATTCTAGTAGTTGTTAGCAATAACTACTGATAAATCTAGTAGAGGCTACGGTCCGATGGCATGCCGATTAATAAAGTCATATGATCGATCATATTACATGGCTAGGACCTTACCTCTCTCTTAGCTGGGGATGGCAATATAATCTTGGGCACAAGTCTGATGATATTATATCTACTTCATCGGATGAGTAGTTCCATTATTGCTAACATTTGAATTTTATATATAATGAATAATGTTTAACAATTGAATTTAAGGGTTTAATCAATAGTACTATCATAAACAAGAAGTTTCAATATCCAAAACAAAGGGTTTGGCACTCATTTAGGAGCAACAATAAACAAGGTACAACTAGGATTTATTGTCCATCAATGAGCAATATGGTAGTATTTACAATAAATTAATTTGAGTTCAAACACAAGTAAGAGAATATATATATGTTACTCACCTCCAAAATACAAAATGAAGAAGTGACTTCTTCTTCTAGCAAAGACAAAATGGGGGATCTGATTCCTCACTCTCCTTTTCCTTTTATTTCTTTCTTGAATCTATAACACATAAAATATATTTTAGCACTAAACCAACATTCAATTACACAATTCTAAAGTTAATTTTGTAAAAACACTTTCATTCTTAACTTTTGGTTTTGGGTAGCCCTGCTTCTTTTATCCATATCTATCTCCAGTTTTATCTATCCAATTGCTTCAACTATTTTCCTACTTAAACTAGATATTTTAAGTTCTAACATATCTAAAAATCAGATTTTTCTAAACTCTATACAATTTATAGTGGAATTTTGAAAACAAACTTGAAATCTGTAATTTATCCTGCAACTTCTACCTAGACACCTCTAAATTTTTTGCTTATAACTCAATTTTTAGATATCCAATTTCTATTATGTTTTTAGAAGATTTTAGATAAGACACAAAGGAATATTTTTCATGTTTTAAGTTTCCTCTGAATCAAAACTTAAGATTCTCGAAATTGCAAAACTCAGTTGGGTCTCTTAGCACAAATCCTAACCCGAGTCAGTCTTACTCAGTGATCTATCTCTCTTAACAAAGTAAGAATTTGATAAAAATTTCTTAAAAGAAAATAATCTAGACATGTATATATATAACTTTCATGTTTAAGAATCTTAAAATTCTAACTCTATATCACGTCCTGATTTCAGAACATGACGGTCCTAGGATGCAGGAGATGTTAGAGGCGACCGACACCCGTATAACCTAGTATCACGCATAGATATCAATTTATTAATCAATTACTTAATTATTATTCATTCTAGCATTCTGTAATCTGTCTGTAACTTATGCTGTAATTGGCTGTAACAATCATCATATCATGCCACAATATTAATTATACTCTATAATATGCCATACATATATGTTCATATACTAACTACACCATATACAACCCATGGAGTAGCTAAAATATGAACATATAAAATATAGTGTTTAATATAATTACACTGTCACTCAAGTAGCAGAAATCCACAGAGATATCAATAGGTGGGATTCTGCCTCCTACTATGCACTTGGAAAGGGGAAATAATGAAAGGGTGAGTATATAAGATACTCAGTGAATCTAATATGTATCGATCATAAATATGAACTGGAATATCAATAAATGATAGACAGATGAAATAATAATATCAGTTTGCTCAAGAATATCAAAATACAGAATCAAGTTACAGAAGTTGATTGTAAAGTCAACAATCAAGTCAATGGAAAGTATATCACATGGACAAAACAAATGTAGGGCGATGAAACTCATATCTCACGTGTCATCATGTATCAGTAAACATAAGACTGATTAGGTCTTATGGCTAGGACTGTTAACCCTTCCCAGCTAGGGTATCATTATACAATGTGCACATTGCCGACAGTATGTACCCACTATCCTGTTGGAGAGGCAGCTCTGTCAAATCACATTTGAGCCATAATAGTTATAGAACAAATTAATAAATACCATTACACAACAATGATATCACCAAATATCAATAACTCAGTATCAATTAAATCAAGTTGCAATATAAACAATGGAATATCAATAACAAGTAGATATACAATAGCAATAGGTTTGGCAATTAACAATGGAGTGGAACATAGGTTAGTCATACATGAATAAAAGGTTGGCACAATTGGCATGCCAATGTCGCTGGCGACAATGACATTCAAATGGTAGGCCTATGGATGAACAAGTGATAGGCCTATGGCAAAATAAACTAGACATTTCATCAAACACTTGGTATACAACAAAGGATGGACAAATTGGCTAGGTTATGGTGCAACATTGACATTGCCCATACAATTAACAAATAGCTCAAAATGTATGCAACACGACAAACATTAATTTGCCAACATTTAACACAATTTAAAGGATCAAAATGGCATGGAATTCCAAAGGAAAAACAAAGCAAAAATCAAGGCAATGAATAGTAATTAAGGTTCGGCCAAAATAGGGCTTTCAAGGTAGGTTTCCAATCAACATTATAATACATTAGGCATGTTATTTAATACATATTAAACTCATCTAGTACACCAAATAAGCCACCAATATTGATTTGCCACCAAGTTTCTCAAAGTAGGCAAAATAAGCAATCTTCCTCAATTTGAATATTTACATCAAACCAACCACAAATAATACATCCATTAGCTTCCAATTAACTTATTCTAAGCTTAATTAATATAAAATAACACAAAATCAAATAGCCAAATCACAAAACTTAAGTTTAGGGTTTCAAATTAGGGAAAAGTGACCAAATGCATCAATTGATGGAATTAATCACAAAATCCATTCTAATCATCATCTATTATATCTAAATCCATTATTAAACTAAATAAATTACTTCCTTACCTTGTGTGAGTGATCCACCTGAAATCCTTTTCTAATTATTCCTTGATTTCCTTTGCGATTCAAGGTGAGAAATGGAAGAAACAAGATTAAATTTAAGTTTTCTTTAGGTTTTTCTAAGAAATTTGCATGAAATTTGATGGGAGAATGATGGGAAATTTTTGGCCAAAGCTTGGAAGGAGAATAAAATGGCTAAAATTTTCTTAAGGCATACTTATGTACTACGTTAAGAATGGCAAATTGCATTTAGGTCCTTAAACTTTTCATAAATTAAACTTTGACCCCAACTTCTTCTTCAATTTATTCTGACAATTCTGTTGAGAATTTGAATCCAAAATGGGAATTTAAATAGCTTATTTTTACTTTTATTTTATTATAAAAATAGTTTCAGAGCTATTCTGAAACTCAAACAGTTGATTTCCCACTATACCCCTAAAGTCCTACTTATTTATGATTTTACCATTACTTACTTTTTCAGTGTTCCTAAATATTTTTCACATCTTTCTTTTCACCATAATTACATATATAATTATATGATTCTTTACCCACTAGTCTGAATCAATATTTCATTTGTCGACCGGATTGCTATTTTCTCGGCAGTGTTATTAACATCGATATTTTCTAGGATAGTATCACAAATGCATTCTAACTGTGTCTCAAAAATTATCTTTAGTTATTTCGATGATCCCAAACCAATAACTGATTATATCATTGTTCAATTATGATAGGCTTTTCTAGGGTATTACACTCTAAGGGCACGAAAACTCAACCCCAAGATTCTGTCAAGTCACAGAAAATTCAGAATTTTTAAGGATTAGCATCTAATTTAACTTCATTTCAATAATTAAACCTCTAAATTATCAATTAAACTCATTAAATTGAATTATGGAGCTGGATAAGAATATTATCTCTTGAAATCTTGAACAAATTTTTCCTTAAATCTCCAACAATCTTGAAGAAGAGAAGCTTTGAAGTTGAAGGTATGAAAATTATGGAAGATGGGGAAGTGATTTGAATAAAGATTTGAACAAAATTTTGTGAAATTTTTATGGTAAAATTTTGGCAAAGAGAAGAGGAAGAAGAAGATGATAATAATTTTCTCTAATTAGGTTTATTTATAATACTTAATAACCAATTAGATTTTCTAGGAAAAGAAAATTTTAAGGAAAAAAGAAAAGGAAATTAATTTAGACTTGATTGTGTCTAAGTTAATTTAGATAAAATTAAACAAATTATTTTTTTAATTATTGGTCAAAGTTTGACTCCATTTCTTCAAAATTACAAAATTGCCATTTTCTTCTTCTTCTTCTTCTATCTCTTTTACTTATCTACTAAATTATCTAGATTTTATTATTTTCACTTAATTATATTTTTAATTTATCCATTATTCATATGATTTTAGGTGTGCGAAGAAAAATTTGACAAAAGAATGCTTTAGAATTTATTAAAAATAGAATACCGAAAGGTGTTCAACTTAGGCTTTTCTTTTAAGTCTTTTAATTGATTTAACTAATTAACACTCTTTCTAATTTCATTTAATCCTCTAAACTAATATACCCAACTTAGGACAACCTTAATTAATTCTAAGCAATGCACCTTCTGAAATTTATGAAAAATCGTGTACCGATATTCACTTCTCATAACTAGGTTTTAATCATTTTAATTTTCAATTAGGGTTATTACACATGAAGAATTCAAAAATTTAAAATTAAGTTTACAATACATAAAATGATTAACTAGGCAACTCCAAAGGAATAAATACAATGCCACTCTTCAACAATGCATGGACTTCATTCTATTATACGGCTAACTATAATATGGAAAAAATGAACAGATGTGAGCATTCAACTCAACAAACTATATAGTTATCAATATAACATGTTAGTTATGCACAATAAGCTATATAGTTATCAATATAACATGTTAGTTATGCACAATAAACTATATAGTTATCAATATAATATTTCATGCACTCATTCAAGCATTATGATTCTAATGACTAAGTATTCTCACACACATCATTCACACATATAACATTCATGAAAAGTATCATCACATAATATACAAGGTGGACAACAGTTGATAGAATCACTATTGACTAATATATATATACATAACATAATTAGAGAGTCAGTCCCTTTCTTTGGCTCTTTTTTTAATCAAAACTAATTTTCTTATTTCATTTCTTTCTTTGATGGATTGGACTGTGAGGTGTTTAACCAAGCATGCATTGCTTCATCTCTCTGATGTATGGGCACAATGAAGATATCTCCAAGCATGCACCACGTCATCTATTATCTCATATTCATAATTATACCTTTATATTATACAACTTGCATATTAGATACTTTCTTTATGGTGATTCTATGTGATCCTGCTACCACCATACACATAATCATAGCAAACACAAGATCATTCTCTTATACACTAATAAATACAAAATGAGGTTCTATTTCATGATCGTAATGTATATATATATAACACACACACGCACACATACATACTAAAATGCAAACACATAATTAAATGCATAGGGAAATAAGATAATATATTAAGCTATATAACTAATAACATTTGAAAAAACCTTTGACATAATTATTTTACTGATCCTAAGTAGCTGAAGATAAATCTAGATGATCTATAACAATATCATAACAAAACTTTATTAATAAAGAGAATAATCCTAACTTAGCTTAATTGTAGACAACTCTCACATTTCTGTCGATATTTCAGCAAAGTCTCCCTCATAACTGTGATATTTGCCCCCCTTACAATAAGAAGAAATATCACTTCTAAATAGCCTTTAAGGCTCACAACAAAAGATTACTACATAAGCAATTTAATTGCCCCTCCTAGACCTCCAACTAGGAGAACATCACAACCGTCTCAATTCATCATTCATATATAATTACAATCATAAAATATTGTTTAAAAATTAATTTACTTAAAAAGATAATTTAAGAATATAAAAACTTCTTAAAAATTAATTGTACTCACAAGCATTCTTTTTACAAAACTCTTTTCTTTAAAAGAAATCTTTCTAATAATTGGGTTATAAAAGTAAACTCTCTTTTTAAACAAACTAATTTAACTTATAAATTATTTAATCATCAATATTGCTTTAAATCATACACTATATATACGTATATGCATAAAATGTCCTAAAATCATTTACCTTGGGTTTGGCTATATGAATACCTATCAAATCCCCATTTTTAGAGATATGATAGTCCTAGAATATTGGAAAAGTTTAAGACAATAGACACATGTAGAACCTATAAGCATGATATTCCTAATATGAATCCATAAAGTTTCTGCTATATATCCATTAAACCCCAAATCAACTTGCAATGAAATGCACTTCTACTCCGTCCTTTACCTCACTTCAATATCAGTTCATTATATCTTCAATTTCATTAGCAATCCACATGTTCTCATCAATTAATTTCAACAAAATATTAATATTGTTCACATTACTAAAGTAGTTGTATATTTACAAAGAAAACACAATTATGTTCAACTCATTAATATTTATATTTATTACATATTAGCTTCATTTAAACAATAACTCTAAATCTCAAAATCTATGGAGCAACTAAAATACCAAAATAACTCCAAAATGTGAGATTTTTACATTGATAAGTAAGGTTCTAATTTACTGAAGGAGTAGGTTCTAATTTACTGAAGGAGTAAGCTTTCATAATTATTTCTATCTACTTTGAATCTGAAAAATATTATGACACTAAAAGGATGAGTGTAAAACTCAGTGAGTAATAAATATGTCACCATATTTATGAGGCTAGGTAATTTGAAGCTAACTCACAAGGATTATTCTTGGTTTATATTGCAATAACAATGAGATAACAAATAAAGTAACAAATGAATAATAGCAATAAAAGGATTAATAGATTACATAGTAATGAATAAGAATCAAGACATTCAATAAACATGTGAAGTAAATGGTGAGTTTATCAATTAGTTATGTAAGACAGAAAAATATGGCCACATCTTATAATATTATAACACCGGTGTCCTAAATTCATGAAATTTATAGAAAATTTAAAATTGAATATTTTGGATTGAGGTTTAGCGTGTAGAATTTCATTTTAGACTAATCTTTAATAAATTATTTTATGAATTCCAGAAATGAGAATTTATTTACATTTTTAGAAATTGATGAATCATATAATTAATTAAATTATATGTAGATATTTTATCAGAAGGTGGTAGAAGTTAGTAGTTGTAACACCTAAAAATTTAAATAATAATAATTAAATTTTGGGGTTCTAAATTGAAATTTGGAGAAAGCTAGGACTCAAGTAGAATTTTCTAGTGTAACGATGAGGTGGCAAAATGGTAATGACTAATTAAAAAAAGAGAGAGAGAGAGAATTCTAGAGAAAATGATTTCTCTTGGTTGGTGGGAGGAAAAAAAAAGAAGAAAAAGAAAAACAGAAAAGAAAGGAAGGGGCAACTAAGTGACAAATCTGGTAAGGAAATCGGTATTAAGTGAGAGGAAAAGAGAGCAACGATAGAAATTTTGAAGGGTTAAGAGATTAGGGTTGAGGAAATTTAGAGAGACAAAGCTAGGTGGGAGAAAATGGTGGTTTAAGTTATATTGGCAATTCTAATCAATATTATGACTCGGTTTAATTGTCTGAAGGCTATTGGAGCTCTCAAGGGCTAATTTTTGGGAGTAATTTTGCCGGAAAACAAATCCAAATCTATTACTGAAAATCAACAACCATATTTTTTCAAATCTATGTAAATTTTTATAAGTGAACTTTTATCCCTTGATTTGATGATATAAGTTGAAATTTTATAAGAATAGATGAGTTCATTTGGATGTGTTAATGGGTTATTAAATTGGTATTGGAGAACTCAAGTTAGTTAATTCTATATAATGAAGGGTAAGTTGAAATTAATACATATACTTCTTTCACATAATACATAAGGTTGATTAGACCTTATAATTAGGATCATTGTTAGCCCTCTTAGCTATGGTTCACATAAATCATTGTACACAATGCAAATATATTTACCCCTACTGTAACACCTCAGTTAAATCTATAATCTGAACCATAAAGGGTAACCTAGGGGGAATTTTGATTTGACTTGAAAGTTGTGAATTTTTATGTGTTTCTACTTGAATTTGATTGGTTTGCATGTTATATGATGTGTTTGAATGAATAAAGGGGGTTTAAAGGCTGTTAGGAAGCAATCAGGTAAAATTGAGTTTTTGGTGAACTGGGGGCAAAATGGACATTTCACACCCCATGAGCTTTTTATGGAAATTAACATTATATTTGATGATAAAAGAGAATATTATGACATGAAAATAGTGGTTTAATGATCAAATGTGTCATGACTCGGTTTCCCAGACCGCGTCGGTCCTAGGGCACGGGAGATGCGAATGGCGACCGGCACCCGTAGAACCCAGTATCACATACATCATATATAAACCTCTGTATATAAATTCATATTAATTAATTTACACTCAATATGTTAACCTATCATGCATTCTGTAATCATTCTGCAATTGGCTGTAACCATTCAAATTATCATATCATGCATCATTATATACTCAATATATCATAAAGCATCATCTACAATGTTAATCTCCTAGCTAACCCAATACATACCCATGGAGCAGCTAGATAATGAACACCAAAAATAATAGTAATATAGAAAATTCAGAAAATATACATCAAAGACTGTGGCAGATATCTCGGGATGACAGAAGACAGGAATCTGCAATCTACTCCTCTCTTGAAATGGGTGAGTATAGATGATACTCAGTGAATTTACATGCATCACAATAAATAATAGGCATCAGTAAAATAAAGGTATCAGTCAATGAGATAACAGTATACATTATACAGGTCAGGATACTGTAAAAACAAAGAATATCATATAGGCTAGGTTACATATGGAAAGACAGATAATGGGATGGACTGAATGAAAAGAAATCATACAATCTCCAGTCAGTCAATATGGACCATGTAGGTCTCCAGTATCAATGAGCATAAGGCTGATTAGGCCCTATGGCCAGGACCATAACCTCTCCTAGCTAGGGTATCAGTAATACAATGTGCACATCGCCAACAGTATTTTTCCACTACCCTGTCGGATCGGTAGCTCTGCCAAACCATATCAGGGTCAATAACGAGGGATACCATAAGCAACAGTGGCATCCAGATATTAGTCAAACCAAATAATAATCAATTCAGTATCAATCATTACAATATTCAATATACTCAATGGAAATGCCATATACAATATACAATCAATAATAAAGAGTTTAGCAATAAGGAAAGGCATGAAACAAAAGTTGGTTCGGTGGCCGAAAATGGTAGGTCAATTGGCATGCCAACGTCACTGGCGACAATGGAATTTCATTGGTAGGCCTATGGCATGTAAACTAGTAGGCCTATGGCATGCAAACTAAGACATTTTATCGAATACTTGGTGGGCATACAATGGCAAGTCAATAGGTTAGGTTAGGTGGCAAATTTGACTTGCCTAATTCAACAAACACAAAGTCACATTGGCAAACAAAGTATAGGTATCAAAGAAACACAATTAAACAATGGTAAAATGGATCAAATTGGCTAAGGAATATCAAAGAGAATCAAACAAATTCCAAGGCAATGAATGGTCATCTAGGGTTCGGCAAAAGGGTGATTTTCACAAATGAGTTTCAATCAATAATTCAATCAATTAGGCATGATAAATGATGCCATGTAAACTTACCTAATGCTTCAAATAGCTTAGAATAGCCCAATTCCACTTGATTTCCACCAAATAGCCAAATTTGCTTACTTTGAAAATCAAGTTTGAGCAATCTCCAATTCTACATCAATTAGTTACCTAAACACTTCCAATTGACTAATTCTAACATCAATTAACACAAACAATCTCTAATTCAACAAGTCATTCTATACAACTTCAATTTAAGCAAAAAATTTGGGGATTTCAATCAATTTGGATAAATTAGTGCAATTAACTATCATACCCATTCAACTGAACCTAAATAACATCTAAATCATCAATTAAACTCAAGAAATAAACTCATTAGCTCAAAATCACCAAAGTGACCGAAATCTCCTTTAGGTTATTCCTCCAAATCCTTTGTTTCAATCTTAAAATTAATGATGGAAATAGATTTAGCTAGGTTGATTTGTTATTTTTCTATAAACTTTCTTTAGAAATCTATAAGGAAAATGAATAAATGAAGATGGAAGAAGAAGAAAATGGGTTTGGCAATGGAAGAAGAAGAAGAAGAAAAAATGGTGGAAAATTGGCTAAGGCAAAATTAATAGAAAAATCATAATGCACAATTACAACTAACTCCTCCAATTTTCATCTATTTCACGTTGGTCCTTAAATCTTCTGTAATTTATTTTGATAATTCTGTCAGGATTTAGACGTCAGAGTGGAGAGTGAATAGGCTATTTTATTTTATACTTATTTATAAAAATAGTTCTGGAGTCATTCTGTAACCCCGACCGACCACTTTTTACTATTCATCTTGAATTTCCATTTATTTAAAAAAATGCCATTACTTACTTTTTCAGTGTTCCTAAATGATTTTCATTCCTTTCTTTTTATCAAAATTACGCATAAATTATGGTCATCTTTTACCCCCAGATCAACTTCAGAAATTCTTCCGTTGACCGGACTACTCATTTTTCGGCAGTATTCCCAACATCGCCGCTTTCCGGAAAAGTTTTAAGTTTGCTTTCTAACTGTGTCTCTAAAATTATTTCCCACCATTTCAAGACTAATGGACCACATACTGAGAATTAATTCATGCATGATAGTTATAATATTCTAGGGTATTACAAAATGAATTATTGTTGGAAAGTTAAAGCCGGTAGAAAATAATTCCGGGCAAAGTTGCTCGGATAGGGATTCCATTTGAACTAGGGGTAGTTTAGTCTTTTCCTTTGGATTATGGACTTATTTGGTGTATGCAAGCCTATGGTATCATTTTAGGCTAACCTAAATCAAACCATTGGATGAAAAGATCAAGGATTGAATGGTTAGTAAGCTAGGTTTCATAATTTTTACCATAAGGTCAATGTATAGGATAACACCATTGATATTTGACTTGATTTTCCCCACCCCTTCATCATTCTTCACCATTTCACCAACCAAAACTTTCTTTTTCCTCACACTAAGTTTTGGCCACCATTGATGAACACCAAAGCAAGTTGTTTTCTTCCATTTCTTAATCCAAACTTGTTAATTCCATCATTCTAAACACTAATCTATCCTTAGATTCAAAGAAAAATCAAGAAAAGTTGAAAAATCAAAGCTTTGAAGTTTTGGAAGAACTATTGAAAAAGTAAGTGATTTTGCCATTCTTTTGGTTTAATTATGTTCTTAAGATGTTCTTTAATGTTAATTGGTGACAAAAATGTATTTAGGTTGGAAGAAATTCAAAGATTGGAAAAGAAACCCTAATAGGAAAAAGGTATGAATCAAAAGTGTGATTTTGATGGAATTTATGTTCAAATGAATTGTATTTGATGTGTATGTAATGAATTAGTAGTTAATTGATGGAAAGAAATCCATTTGAATGGAATTCTAACTTGGCCAAAATATTGAAGCTTGAAAAATGGTTTGATGCTTTGATATTTAATAGGTTTAAATGATGGAATGTTATTTATTTAATGTATATGAATGTTGTTTGATTGATTGGTGTTGAAAAATGGATGAATGGAATGAATTCTAACTAGGTTAAACTATTTTGAGTTTATAGGTTTAATGTGTTAGGTTGAAGTAATTAGGAAGCAAAGGTTTGAATATGGATTAATGGAGTATATAATGCAAATGTATGAGTTTAGATATGGAAATGGTATTTGATATAAGTACTTGAAAGCTAAACTTGAAATTTGGTGTATGTTTGATATGGAATATTGAGTTAAGTGTATATAAGTTCTTAATATGGCATAAAAGTGATGAATATATGAAATGTATGTCAAATGTGGTGATAGAATGTATTTAATGCATAAAGGATTGGAAAAAGGGTAAATTGTGCAAAGTGTGGTTTATAGTGCATATTGAGTATGCTTGATGTCTGTTAATGTGAATAATATATTTTGTGATATTTTTACATCTTACCGGAGTGTTATATGTAAAAATAGGTGAACCGGTGAGTACTTCAGCTCGAAGTGTCGGGCGGTGGGCTGATTAGGGCCTACGAGAGATATTGGGGGATAAAGTGGACATATTGTGTTAAAGGTGAGTCTATATGTATAATTATGCATGATTTGCATCATATATCACATAAAATGTCATTTGGACTGATAAACCAACATTTGTTATCTTACAGTACTTACAGTGTATTTTGACCTGTAAATAATCCCACTGAAATGACCTAAAATGCCCTAAGCTTTGTCTATCTATAAAATGAAACCTGAAAAGCCAAATGAGCCACCACTTGGCCCATTCTTCTAGTCTTACCCTAAGCTTTAAAATGGTACCTCATGGTCCACCTAAATCCATTGGTAACATACTTAACTAGAAACTACTCAAAAATCCCAAAACGGACCTGTAACGGCGAGTGTCAGTTGACTTGACTCCAATTTTTCCTATTATTCATTATGGATATATATATGATTTTTCCATAGCTATAAGAGTTATATTTATGCTATATTGATTGTTATATGGAGACACATCCATATGGTATTATAACAGGGCTACTTCGATGGTGTAGCGGGTAATTCCATCGACCGTGTGCACACTGGTATTCATTGGACCCTTTCTAGGGAGGGGTATTATATTCTCTAGCCATAAGGGCTGATCACTCTTACGTACAGTGGATTATGCACTTTATTAAAGTGTTAGAGTACAGAATTATGCACGATTGTGCTATTATAGACAGTGCGATTGCACTTTTCACTTGACCTAATCCTGTTATATCATATGTGTGTTGACTCATACACTGGATACTTATATGGATATTTATATGGATACTTATATGAATATTGATATGGATACTTATATGGGTACTTGTTATACTCTTTATTTGTTATCTTATATGATTCTACAAGCCATTTGTGAGTAACTATGATATTATGATAATCTACTGCATTCTTATATATATAGATTCACCGAGTATTTTTATACTCACCCCCTTAGTGGTTATTATTTTTCAGGACTGCAGTGAGGCTCGAATTCCATTGGCACCTTTTATCCTCACCTTGGAATTTCACTACTTGTGACATGTAATATTCTGGTCCCAAAAGTATATGTAAATATTTGTACAATATAGAGGTTCCATGGTACTGTAATATAAAGAGTGACATGTATATGTATGTGATTGTATTTCTATGGTTTTGCATATAAATTATGCTATGGATGTGTATATCTTGATATACAGATATGTATTGAGTTGATATTGGAGGTTGATATGAGTATTGATGATAAAGTATATTGGAAGTGTTATTTGCATTTTTACAACTGGGCATAGTCATATTATAGAGGAGATACTGTCAAAATTTTAATAGAATTGTTAAACTATATTTGAGCTGAATATTGAATTGTTTGCCATATCATATAGATAATTGGCTTCTTTATGGTATTGGTAGCTTAGGCATCACCCGTACCCTAGGACCACCGCGGCTCTCAGGTTGGGTTGTGACACCTACCTCATTGGTTGGGTAGTTCTGTCATTGAATCTCTCAAAGATTAAATATGTTTACAATGATTTTACTCCATTTAATAATTGAAGGCTCGTAGGAGATAACACATATTCAATAGTCACTTTGGTTATTTAAGAATAAATATGGAACAATAATTCAGTGGTAATTTAAATAGTCTTTAAGTAAATTCAAAAATGTCACAATGTGCATCAATAGAAATGTTTAGTCACCTAGGAAATTTATCAAACACATAGAATGCATAAAATTTGGTTATTTAGAAAATTTATCAAACATTTAGTGTGCATAAGATTAGCAAATATGGAGGTTATTCTAGTGCATGAAGAATTTGGCCATAAAAGAAGTGCATAAGGAAATCAATTAACATTTGAAATATATATATATCAAAGTTAACAAGAATGGAACATTCACATGGATTTATGTTTCGGCCATGGACAAGAAATCACCAAAGTCTTTGTACAAGGTATTTGGCTTAAATATGAAGAAAATAAATCATAAACAAATAAATCATTTAGGATTTCAATATGTGGAACAAATAAATCATTTAGGGTTCCAATATTAGGAAATCAAAATCAAAGCTTTAGCTCTCTAATCAAAATAAGTAAATATGAGGTCAACTCCACCTTCTTTATTACCTCTTTTAGAAGCTACATATTTCATTAAATATAATTTAGGACACTAATTAAATTTTTACACTAATCCTAATTCTAAGGTTTTTACATATTTGAAACCCTAACTCTAAATTCATATATATAGCTTAAAACCTATAAATTATTAATTATTCTAAAAATATAACTCATAAAAATTAAATAGAAACTAAAATTTGAAATTTTCCTTAATTAAAGAGATGAAACTCTTATAACTCTCTATTGATGAAACTATCCTTTCCTCTAGTTTGAGAACTTCTTAATCTTTAATTACTTAAATCTTGAAAAAGGGTCTTAAATTCATCGGGTTGATTATTTGTATTTGAAAAGTTGTAAATTGATGGAAGAGTTAAAAGAAAATTATGAGAAAGAATAATGATAGGTTCGACCACTCGAAGGAGAAATGGAAAAGAATGTAGAAATTTATAGGTTTTAGTTCTTTAGAAATATCTTAATAATGTGGGCCTTACCATGGATCATACCAATTTTATGTACTTCTAATTTTATCCTTGGTTCTTTTACATATTTTCTATTTTGTCCTTTCTAATTCGACACTATTCTATTAATATCATAGTAGTATAGGTTCCACATAGGTCCAACTACTAATTATGTATTTTCAATTTTATCCTCCACTTAATTACTTTAATTTCAATCATGGCCTATATAATTCCTATATTAATTGACTAATCATTTTAATTTTTATATTAAATTATTTTATTATTTATATATTTATTTTATTTTTAATTCAATCAAGTTATTTAGATACTTAATTTTGGGTTACTAAATTTATTTTTTGAAATTCAACTCTTACTATCTAATATTAAATTTAAATTCTATAGTTTCTTATACTTAGGCAAATTAGAATATTCCTATGATAATTTTAGGGTGTTACACTCTATGCCTTTCAATAAAATTCGTCCTTAAATTTTCAAATATACTTACTTCATGCTTGAAATAGTTGCGGATACTTAGACTGCATGTCTTTCTCATTTTCTCATATACATTCTTTCATGTTTTCATTCCTCTACAATACCTTCACCATTAGTATTTCTTTATTCCTTAGCTTCTTGACTTGACGATATACTATCTTGATAGGTGTTTTTTCACAGGATAAGTCTTCATCCACTTATATAGCTTGAAGTTGGAGAATGAGAGACGGATCAGGTAAATACTTTCTAAACATTAATACATGAAACACTGGATGGACATAACTCAAACTTGATGGAAGAGCTAAGCGATAGGATATGTTCCCAACTTTATCAAGTATCTCAAATGGCCCGAGATATCTTAATGAAAATTTTTCTTTCTTGCCAAATCTCATTACATCTTTCATTGGAGAAATTTTAAGAAACACATGGTCTCTAATTGAAAAATGCACATCTTTTTGTTTTGGATTTGTATAACTCTTTTGTCTACTAATGACAGTTTTTATTATTTCTCTAATAATTGGCACCTTTTCCATTTTTTCTCTTATCAAATCGGGGCCTTCCATATGTTTTTATCCGGGTTCAACCTAATATACTGGTGATCTAAATTTTCGATAGTACAAAGCTTTATAAGGCGCCATACTAATGAAAGAGTGGTAGCAGTTGTTGTGAGCAAATTCAATTAATGGCAGATAGCAATCCCAGTTTCTACCAAAATCTAGTACATACAATCAAAACATATCCTCCAAAATTTGAATTGTCTGCTCTATTTGTCCATTTATTTGTGGATGAAAAGTTGTGCTGAAATTTAATTAAGTTCCCAAAGTTTCTTGAAACTTCTGCCAAAACTATGAGGTGAACTGAGTTCCTCAATCTGATATAATGGTTAATGGCACTCTATGCAACCTTACAATATTATCAATATATATTTGTGCATACTAAGCAGTCAAATAACATGTTTTAACTTTTAAGAAATGAGCTAATTTGGTGATCTATTAACTATCACCCAAATGAAATCATAGCCCTTTGAAGTTTTTGGTAGGCCAACTACAAAATCCATAGTGATTTGCTCCCATTTCCATTCTGGTAATTCTATTTCTAGTAATTCTATTTCTTGCAATAAACCCGAAGGCTTTTGGTGCTCAAACTTCACTTGTTGACAAGCTAAACTTGTAGTCACAAATTTAACTATGTCATGTTTCATACCCGACCACCAATAATAACTCTTCACATCATGATACATTTTTGTCATTTCTAGATGAATTATAAGGTGTATGATTCATTTCCTTTATGATTTGCTCTCTAAGCCCATCCACATTAGGTACACAAAATCGTTGCTCTAATTTCAATACTCTATCATTTATCATAAAACCTAGAGCTTTTCCTATTTGCACATCTTCTTTAAGCTTGATTAATTGTGGATCTTTATCCTGTGAAGCTTTAATTTTATTAATCAATGTATGCTTCACTTGAAATTGAGTAAGTAGAGCTTGATTTTTGTTAGTCCCTTTGGCAACCAAGGGGGGGGGGGGGGGGTGAATTGTATGGATTTAAAAAAAATAAACAATTAAAAATAAGATAAAGGAAAAGAATAATAAAAACAAAACAAAGATTGCATAAGTTGTGTATTTTGCCTCTTTTGAAGCAATTGGGTGGAAATCAATTTTCCAAGGAAATTGGAAGCCTTAGGTGAGTTCTATATGCACCATTTGA
>CANXYC012260829.1:0-13960 GCA_948193065.1 Aleurites moluccanus
CTTGGTAAATTGGCTTAAGAATAGAGAGTTGTTCACTTCTTATCTGTTATTTATATCTATATTGTTCTATTAATTTGTAAGTTATAATTTTAGAAGCTTTCCATATTATGAATTGAAATTTTTATTGACCAAATTGGCATTCATGACCGACCTATATTTCTATTTCTGTGAACCAGCCAACATTCTTG
Organism: Aleurites moluccanus; assembly: GCA_948193065.1. NCBI lineage: Eukaryota > Viridiplantae > Streptophyta > Magnoliopsida > Malpighiales > Euphorbiaceae > Aleurites > Aleurites moluccanus. The sequence goes on from CANXYC012260829.1 coordinate 189, forward strand.
ACATGAAAAATATTGGAATAGCAACCCCAACATTAGTAGAATGGGGTGAGGTTGATGCTTGAGGTACCTGATGAATAAACAAGGTTCTGCCTCCCTAAAGGTCCTTATATCGCAATTTATCTCACGCATGAATGGATTAGAATAACAGCATGATACATGGTCATGTTTGAACTTGTTCCTGAGGTTTCAATAATTTCGTTACGTATTATTGGGTTGAATACTTGACTATGAATTGATATTATTGGCATCTTACAACTGAACCATTCTATTTCCAAGCAAGTTCGGTATCATTTTTATTTTCGACAGCATTTCCTCATTAAGTTCCATGATTACCAGGATCATTATAAATTACTGCATATAAACACTCTAGGGTCTTGGCCTCAATAAGCATGCTCATTCGACTGTACCTATAAAGGAGGTTTATTATCGTGATGCAACAACTCAGATGATTCAACGTATCATGAACCATATGGAGAAACGTATGACACAAATGATGAAACAGTTAACCCAGCAAATGAATTCTGATGAAAAAATATTATTATCTATAATGATAGTTCCATCATCTATTGAAAATTATAATTATATCGGGGAATCACACATATCACAATACAAATTCACAAGAATGAAAAATATTATTATGAAGATTCATTCTCAATTAATCTTTCTACAACATCTGGTTCTCAATTCATTAAAAAAAAATTAATTGAAACTTATATTGAAAGTCATTGGACATATTGGATGTGAACCATAAGAAAAATTAGAAAGTTTCACACTCTTGATAAGTATTTTATGAATATATATGTTCAATATATAATTTTTTTTTTCTAAAATTTCTTTTCATGATGATATTGCTGCAAATTCGAGATCGAATTTGCTTTTTCTTTTCATGATGATATTGCTGCAAATTCGAGATCGAATTTGCTTTTCCCGAGAGAGAATAATGGAGATCAACAAGATTTGGTGTTTTTCTATATTTGTATTTTATATTTTTGGTATTTTATATTTTTCTTATTTAATTTTGGTAGAAAACTTATTTTTAGGTGCTATTTAAGATATTATATTAGTTTTGATTTGTTTCCTATTTAAGTTAGTTTTGATTCTTTTCCTAATGCATGTAAATTTGGTGATTTATTTCTTTTTCGGAATAAATTACCATATTATATTTCTAGGATTTTCTAAAAGTTATTTTCTATATATAACCATGTAAACCTTAGGACAGAGAGATTCTTCTTTTCTGCAATTTTTAAGGAGGCTGCAGAGGCAGTGCAGAGAGGGCGAGAGATGGGGTTTGGAGTTATGGTGAAGAGTCTGGTGACAGATTTGGGATTCATTTTCATGGCAATGGGGTGTATATTAAATTAATTCTTTCTTTGGGGTTGCCAAAGATTGATTTTTTATTTTATTTTATTTTATTTTTTTTCACTTGCTTGCTTCTATTCAAGAAGATTTGTTAAAGTACTTCTCTATCAATTGTCAAATTATTTTGTTCTTGAATCAGTATGAAATTCTTCTAACATTATGAGGTAGACATCCAATCAATGGTGAATGAGACATTCAACTAATAAATTTTAGTTTAAATTTTTAATAAATATTTGGAGCTTGGAGATTTTCATTTTAAATTTGATTTTTTTATAAAGAGAAAATTTAATTTTTTGAAATGCTAAATTAGTTTAAAATATATATAATTTTTTGTTATAATAAATAAATAAAATAAGAATAAGAATAAAAAATAGAACAAAAATAAAAAATAAGAATGTAGAATGGAAAATTTTTTATTGTTTTCTTGATGTAGAATAGAAAAATATGAATTTCTATTTATATGGTTCATTTTCATCATAGATTACAATATATAAACTCACAATAAATTACAATATAAATAGTGTAATAAAATTAAACTTAAATATAAATTTATGAGTAGTGTGATAGATAAACTTATGGACATCCACATTTATCTATATATTTATAATACTCTCCTTGGATGTTCATCTTTATAAATAATCTAACTCATTAAAACCTTACTAGTAAAAATTTAGTGAGAAAAAAAAAACTAGTGAAAGAAAAAGAATATAATATTCTCGTATTACAAATAGTACTCTGTCTTATTAAAAACCTTATCAGGAAAACTCAATGGGACAAAACCTTTGGTTAAAGAAAAAAGAGTACAGTGCTAAACTCTTCCTATTTGTAATATCACTGAAAATTTTTAAGGCGTCACATTTCAATACTGTTAACTAATTTCTTGAATATTATAGTAGGTAATACCTTAGTGAACAAATCTGTTAGATTGTTACTTGAACGAATTTATTGAACACCAATTTCACCATTCTTTTGTAATATATTAGTGTGCCTATTACATAAAATATGGTATTTCAGGACAAAATTTTTTTCATTATTTTCTCTAACTGAAAAGAGTTATTATTCATATTAAGTGATCGAATAACTATTGAACTATTCAATGAATGTGCTTTGTATATAAAATTATAAATGAACTTTTTGTGTATAAGTTAACTGATAAATAAAAATATATTTTGCCAAATGTTCAATTTGTAATTGAGACATAATTTTATTTTTTTAAAATAATTCATCTCAAATTCCTTTTTCAAATAATATGTTACTTTTGAAAATTTTTCAAGAATTTCAATAATATTCAAATTATCAATATATACAATAATTATGGTAAATTCAAATATAAATTTCTCTATAGTATTGCTTTTATATTATGCTTTGAACAAGTATTCACTAAGACGATTTACCATATAAGTCCAAATTGTTTTAATTCATACAAAAATTTTTGTACTTTAATTGAATAAATTTCTCAAGAACTTAAATTATATTTTTTTAGCATTTTAAATATTTTAGGGATTTTCATATAAATATCATTATCAATTGAGTTATATAGCTAAGTTGTGACTACATCCATAAAGTGCATATCAAGTCTTTCATGCACTGCTAAATTAATAAGATATCAAAATATTATTACATCCATCATAAAAGAGTATATCTCTTTATAATCGATTTCAGATCTTTACGAAAAATCTTGTTTAGCAAGTATTGTTTTGTATTTTACAATTATAGTTTTCTTATTTATTTTTCGTACAAAAATCTATTTGTATCTAACAATTTCACATCTTCAGGTATTTGAGCTACTAGTCTGAAAACTTTATACTTTTCAAGAGAATCTAATTATGTTTGTATTGTATTTTTTCATTTTGGTAAATCAACTCTATTTCAACATTATTAAACAGGTTAACATTATTAAATAGATCGTGGTTCAATACCATTATTTTTATTTATAAAAATATGTTACACTATATGTAAAACATTACTCAACAACCATTTCATTTTGATTCTATCTTTTTTTATAACTAACATAATTTATCAATATCTCTTCATTTTTACTAATTTCAGGTATATGTACTTATTCAGAAAGTGTATTTATGTTAGTATTTGTATTTTTAATAAAATTATCTTTATTATTTATTATTTATTCTCTTTCGATGACTTTTATTTTTATAATCAATAGCCTTCCAGCTTGAAATTCATTAATATTAATAGGTTGTCATTTCTGTACAATAATACAAATTAAAATATTAACAGTTGTTATATGAGATTTTATTAATCGTTTTAGATCAGCAAGTGCATTCGGCAATTGATTTGCTAATTTTTGCAGATAAATTAATTTATAAACTTTTTGTTCATATTGTTTTTTTTATAACTAATATAATTTATCAATATCTCTTCATTTTTACTAATTTCAGGTATATGTACTTATTCAGAAAGTGTATTTATGTTAGTATTTGTATTTTTAATAAAATTATCTTTATTATTTATTCTCTTTCGATGACTTTTATTTTTATAATCAATAGCCTTCCAGCTTGAAATTCATTAATATTAATAGGTTGTCATTTTTGTACAATAATACAAATTAAAATATTAACAGTTGTTATATGAGATTTTATTAATCGTTTTAGATCAGCAAGTGCATCCGGCAATTGATTTGCTAATTTTTGCAGATAAATTAATTTATAAATTTTTTGTTCATATTGTTTTATTGTAGGATTTAGATAATGATAAAGTATTTCATGTTATTATATTTATCAACTTTTATTATCTCCATAGAACATTATTTCATCAATTAATAATTTGCAAATCGAGCAGTAAATATATTATTATTAATGACTTAAAATATTTAATTATTGAGGGAGATTTATATCCAACTTATATTTCTAACCTTTTTTGAGGAATCATCTTAGTGTATTGTGATGGGGTAATTAGGATATATATCGCACATTAAAAAAAATTATTAAATGATAAATTTCTAACTTTTGACCAAAAGCTAATTGATTAATTTGAAAAATCTTTTAGTTTTTCAATAGATTCCAATGTGAATTTTCAATATTTTTTCATTATTTTTAAATCAAGATGACATAACTTATCATTTCAAATAAAAAAAAATATTTAAATATGTAAACTTCTAGTTTATTATAAGATTCTTTTCAATTCTATTAATTTTTGTACAATACAAATAAAAAAAATAATAAAAAAAATTTCACTATATTTTTCTATCCAAAATAATACTTATAATATGAAAATATTATTAATTCCTCTCATTTACTATTTCAATATGATATCCATTACTGTGAATATCCTTAAAATTTAACAAATTTCTATGAGATTTTGAAGAAAATAATGTGTTATATACAATAAATTTTGTTCCTCTTGTGATAATATGTTGGTATTTCTAGAGCTTTTCAATTATTTTTTTCATACAAAAAATAATTGTCTCACCCATTTTCAAATAAGAAAAATATTTGACATTTTTAAAATTGTACGAGTTATTGCACTATGTATAATATATATATATATATTGAAATCAATTATCCCTTTCAATATTTTCAAAAAATTATTTGTTACATCAACTTGAGCAATATTTATATGATCATAATCAAAATCACCATTATTAGAGAAAAAATTTATATTCATATTTTTTTTTTCTTTTTACGATACTCGATAAATATCAATAAAATATTTTATCATACGATAGATATGTAACCAATTTTTCTTCACACCATATCGATAATATTTACTTTAAAAATTTTGTTCACCTTTTCTATTTTTATTTCTGTATAATTTTATCCCATTTCTAGTGGTGATAAGTATTTTTATGATATTATTTTATTCTTATAAAAAGAATAATTATTATATATTTACTTTTAAATTATCACATTTACTTTAAGGAATGGGATAAAACTTGCGAGATATGTTTCATAATTTTTTTTTATTAACGATTTGTTATTTTATTCAATTAAGTATTAATATTAATGCATTCACTTCAATGAATGATATTGAACTATAAGGCATAAAGTTAATTCAAAATATTTTTATAATCTTTTTTATCGATATTGCTATTGCAGGAGCATATTCAATATATAAAAAAATATTAACATATCATTATTTGTAAACATTCTCCATACATTAAGAGTTAATTCTAACAAAAAAATCATCATATTTTAAATAAAAAAATAACTTTACAATATTAAAATAAATAAATTCACTATAATTATCAATACATGATTAAATTAAAAAAATTATAATAATTATTCTAATTTTTTTTCCACTTATTCTTTTATAAGATAACAAATATAAATTATTTCTTTTTATTTCAAATTATTTTTTAACAAGTATAAAATATTATAATCAATAAAAAAACAAATATCAAAATTAGAGTATAAATTTTTTATGTTAGATATAGATTAAAAAAATAAAATGATAATGTATAAAAATAGAATTTACTTATTAAAATACCTGAATTAGAATATTATTAAAAGAAAAAAACTTCAAATCTCAAATATTTGAATAAGAATGTTATACAAAAAAAAATCTTTAAATCTTTTGAATAAGGAAATTATCAAATGTATTATGGAAAACAAAATTGAGTAGCATAAGAATAAAAAAACTTTGATTTATCCATTAAAAAAAAACTCTAAAATATATAAGCATAATATTATTATCAATAAAAAACAACGAGATATGAATTATAAACATAAAGACAATGACAATATAATAATTTTTTATAAAAATAATAAACTAATATATTTTAGTATATTTTCATAAAAATAAATAATTCATTAAAATAGTGAAATAAATAAGATGTATGAAATTAATATTTTAAGAGTAGACAAATTTACTTGAATTTAATTGTTTAAAAATAGAGAATCGTGCTGATAACGTGTTATAAAAAATAAATAAAACAAAAATAAGAACAATAACAAGAATAAAAATAAGAAATAAAAATGTAGAAGATGAAATTTTCTATTATTTTCTTGGTGTGTATTACAAAATAATATGAATTCTTATTTATAGAATTCATTTCCACCATAAATTATAATATATAAACTCATCATAAATTATAATATAAATGATATAATAAAATTAAATTTAAATATAAAAACTTATGAATAGTGAGATAAATGAATATACATCCACATTTATCTATATATTTATAATATTTTTTATTTATTAAAAAGCATAAAATTAAATATTATTTATTAATATTAGAAAGTTGGATTGAATTGATCTTGAAATAAAAGTAATGTTTTAATTATATTTGAAAGAGTTAATTATCCTTTCACTGCAGAACTGATCACCCTTCATATCAATCATCAGCACGTAAACAAAAAGAAAAAGTAAATCGAATGGGGCATAATAATTACAACTAGACTTGTTTATAAATTAGAAATCCGTCTGATTTGATTAATTCGATATATAAAACATCGATAAACTTCAAATAGGCTCTATAATGAGCAAACACTAGAACTGAAAATGGGATAATTTCTTATACAATATAAAGCATCAAATACAAACTAAAGTTCATGATTTTGTAAAATGAATGTTAATTTCAAAAAAGATAAAAAGCTCAAAGCTTACTTGCTTTAGTTGCATTACTGTTTGAGGCCATCCATTGTTTACCCAAAACAATTAGTTCTCCATTTTGCTTCCTTCTTACCTCTATCACTACTGACATTAGCTTCCCCTTTTCTCCTACAGCCTTTGCTTCTAACTCAACTTCTTCCTGCCAAGACAAAACACACTCTTATCTGCCATTTGCCTATTGGCAATTCAAGCTAATTTTCATATATATATATATCAAATTGCACATGATTCATCTCTCACATCAACTTGCCAAGAATTACACAAAAAATTGAATAGTATATACACTAAAGAAAGCGTATGTACTTGAATCTTAACCGTCGAATAATAGGAAATGCTGAAATCAAGAGATACTTTGGCATGGCCAGCCAAAGAGAAAACGGTAGCAGCCCCAACATCATCAATTAGAGTAGCCATGGCTCCTGTGTGCCAATTTCCATCTTCATCCTACAATTCATTTAATAAATCAAATGTTATCATTAGAAGAACAGACCAAAGAAGAAGAAGGAGAAGCAGAAGATTATTTTGATGAAGTATAATTAACTGATATGCGATTGGAGACTACGAAATTACAGCGAATAAAACCCTCATGTGCCTGCACAATTTTGAGGCCAGCAAGGCATAAGGCCTCAAATTGGTGACTTCCACCCATAGATAGTTCTTCAAGCCATTTATTGGATATTTGCACTTTCCGATCTTCTTCCATTTCTCTTCTCCTAATTTTTGAGTCTGAGACTGTTCGTTGGGCTTCAACTTTCAACCAATCAGGGAAAAATATTACATTGCTGGTCATTCCGGACCCATTACAATCCAAAATTATTAACGGGCTGTTCAGATAGAAATCAACAATAAAATTTTAAAAATATCATTTTAAAAAAATTGTAATATTTAATTTAATTTTATTTTTATTTTTAAATTTTAAAATAACGTTTTGATTTAATCACTTAAATACTTAAAAATTTATTTAATATGTTTTAAAAAAAAATTATAATATTTAATTTAAATTTTTTCTATTTTTAAATTTTAAAATGATGTTTTGAATTAATCACCTAAATATTTAAAAAATTATTTAATATTTTTTAAATGTCAAAACCACATTTCATACCTATTTTAAATAAATTCAAATATCCTCTAAGTAACTTAATAAAATAAATAATATATACATAGGCATATTAATTAATTATAATATACACTTATAATTTAAATAATTTTTTTTTATTAATCATCAAAAAACGAGGTAAAAATTTTATTTATTTACTTAGTAAATTAAATTTTTTATTGACATTTAAAAATTGAAATCTTTTTATATAATTCATATGTTTTGAATAAACTTTGAAGTGTTAAATTATTTAGAATATTTCAAAAATAAAAATAATACAATTATTTTTCATATTTTAAACTTATATAAAAATAATATTTATATTTTAAATAATAATAATTTAAGTTTTTAATATTATACTTCATTAAATGAATTAAATTTTTATAAATTTGTTCTATTTTGACATAATTTTATTTTTTTAAAATAATTTTTAAATTAAAAATTAAATTATATTAATTAGATTTTTTCAAATATGAAAATTAATAAAGGATCATATTGTCCATAATAGCTAGAAAAGTATACTGTGTCCAAAAATAAATAGAAAAGTATCATTTTATGCAATGTTTTAATGAAGAAATATATTTTATATGAGGAATTTTTACATTACAATAAGCCAGTACTTTTAATAGCTAGATTTTTCCATTGTTAAAAGGGAAAAAAAATTATTAAGAAGAATTAACTGTGATGCCACTTGTATAATAGATGATGCACATGTTTAGTTGTGTTATGAGTTATGACCCACACACACACACATATATATATTAATTAAGTGATATCTTAGGTTTGATTTTTAGGTATTATCTTAATTTTTTTTTTCATTTATAAAACTTAAATTTTTCAAATTAAAATTCAAAGGATCCAATAAGGAAAAAAAAAAAAAAAATAGTTCTTCTATAGTTTGAGTAGAATCCAAGCTTGAATATCAAGGATGTTCTTTTCCAGCCAAACTAAATGATAAAAAATTAAATTCATCAAGACTATTTATGAGAGGTTTCAATAAGTGAGATGTGTAGAGTTTTATTTTGATGTATAAATTTTATTTTTAAAAAAATAGATAATCTAAAACTAATCTAATATGATATTTATATTTGAATTATAAATTTATTTTATTTTTATATTTTATCGTAAAGTTACATTTATATCTCTAATCCGATGACTAAAAGTAAATTATTTATATTTATATCAGAAGATTTGTAAATAAAAAAAAAATTAATTTGTGAATTAATTTTAATTAAATAAAAAAATAAATTCACTTATCAATTAAGTTAAATAATTGAAATTAATTATGATCTATTTTAATATTAGGCAAATACTTCAATGTCAAAAACATTATAATTTTATTTTTTTTTATTTTAGATTGCTTACTGAAATTATTAATTTATGTTATCATAACAGACAACCAAGCAATAATTGCTTGAATGCTCCTAAACAAACAGAAGGAAATGCAAAAAAGAACTTATAACTAATAAGTTTTTTACACTACAAAAAATCTTTTTTTTTTTTTGCGAAATTTTAGTGAAAAAATAATCTTTGTCACTATAATTGTTCTAATTGCTTGCTGTTGTGGCAAAATCGTTTTTCCCCGCAAATTCTTTACTAACAGTGGAAAAGTTAAAAATTTTATCTTTTTCTCATTTTCTTTTTATTTATTTATTTATCATTGATTATAATCTTCCTCGTTTTGTAAAGATTTAAGTGAGAGATTAATGGATTAAATTCATAGCTTCCTTGAAATATGATATATTTCTTTCTTTATTTTATATAATATGATATACATAACTTATTGATAATAACATTTAAAGAGAAAATGAAAATATACTAATAATTGAAAAGAAAGAAATAGTCGATCGAAATTTAAATTGAAATTTTTATTAATGTTCTTCATAAAAATAGCATATGCTAAATCATATAATTAAAATTCATCATAAAATTAAGGTTAATTACTAAAAAGAATAAAAAAAAAAGTCTAAATTTTATGTTAATTTATAGTATATAGTTGAAACTTTGAAGTTAATGAATAATTATAGCTCCCTTCTTGTGGATAAATCTCAGTTGAATGAAATTATAGGATTTAAATATGTCACAAACTTTATGCTATTGTAAATATTATGATTTGAACTTTATCTTAATACTCTCTCCATTTTTTTTAATTTATTGTTTAAAATTTTGTATATATATTAAGATATTTATTAATTAAATTTAAAATAATTTACTTAACCTTATATCTTTAATTTTATCTAAATTAAGTTATATATTCAAATTAAATGTTATAATGATAAAATAAGAAAAAGTGGATAAATATTATTTTGAAAATTTAAAACGACAATTAAAAATATAAATGAATAAATTTTCAAAACAACAGATAAAAAAAAAAATAAAAAGGATAATTGAGAATGTTTTTGAATTGTCATTTTATTGGTAAATGAAATTAGTCATAGGAAACTATAATTTATTACATCTATTTATCGTTGTAAAATTGAATGATACATATAAGAGTTATTAGATGGTAAAGTTATTTATCAAACATTTAAATATATATTGAGCAAAAATTAACCAAATTTCCAAATTAAGGAACTTATAATGATGCATGGTAAGCTTGCTATTCTATTCATACTACAATGAAACAATTTTTTTTTTTTTATTTTACAAAATTAATAAGAAACAGAAATTCATGTTACACTTTAGCCTTTTTCCCATGTTTTTTAATGTTACGACAGTCTCTGAAATTATTGTCTCAACCAAAAAGATCAAAAAAGAAAAAGAAAAAGAAGTGTATGAAATGAATCCAATTCCATTAAATCCCATTTGTATTATTCATGCTCACAATTATAAGTCTGCAACAATAGCTTATGGCTAGGCCTGAGCAGTGGCGGATTTACATGGGGAGAAACCCCACTTCTCCATTAAAATTCTTTATATTACATATTTTTTATATCATATCAACCTCACTTTAACTATCAGTTAGACTCCATTTTTCAAAAAAAAAATAAATTAATATTATATATATTTTATATGATATAAATCCCATTTTCTTAATGAATATAGACTCACTTTGACTATTAACTGGATCCAATAATATATATATCAATAATAAAATTAAATTAAAGAAACATGTACATATATACAAATAAAAAGAAGAAAAAATCACTTCATATTTAATCTTTGTGACATAAACACTACTTTATAACTTTTTTAGATTTATCATTAGGTCTAAGATCCTGTCGAGAAGTCTGAAACTAATAGATTCTAGTTTCAAACATATAAAAAATGATAATTATTTGAATTTATTTTTTACGTAATATAAATTATATAATTTATAAGATATTATATTTTAATACGTGTAATTAATGTCTGACTTATATATAATATCTCTTAAAAAAAAAAAAAACAATACTCTTTTGAGTTCTTTTTACATTTTTTACCTATCAACAATATATATATATATATATGAAAATAAATAAAAAAAGAAAATTTATAAAATTAAAAACTAAAAATAAAAATTCTATGAACATTCTTTTTCTTCTTTCTTAGTTAAAGGCAACTTTTTATTACTACTCATTGTAACAATCCATATTTGTTTTTTAACCATATCAATTTGTCTTATAACTCGTGAAAAAAAGAATTTAAAAATAAAATAAAAAGAGTGAGAGAAGAATTTCAAGAAAGTGATGAGTTATGCTAAAATGGACCCATTGTTGGGTCTTTTTAGATGCACTCAAGTGATATGGAGCCACTCACCCTTTGCCTTTCTCTTTGACACGTGGTATCATTCGTCATCCTGACGTTATATATTACATCACACTCAACCTCATTATCCTTGTTTAAGATTTTATAAATAAAAAAAACCTTTGAATACAAGTATTTTAAAATCATATTTCTTTATAATAAAATTATATTTATATGAAAATTTTTTAATTACACTTAATGCTGAGATTTATCTAATATATTTAATTAATAAATAATAAAATAGTTTAATTAATATGATTATTTTTAACTATTTATTTTAATTTTATTAAACATCTCAGTATTATCAATTAAATATGATGAGCTAATAATCTAACTGTCACGACCCAATCTCATTGGACATGTGACCGGCACTAGGAAATGGAAAATTATAAGATTTTCGGAACCCGTAGTAAGTCTGACTGACAACAGAAACTCAAAACTTAACATCATTACTTAACCATTCAGGGTTCACATCATGCATTTAACATCAATTTAAGTTTCTGCTTAACAGAACGACCAATAAAAATATAACCATAAATCTGACATTGAAAATAACAATGCGGAACTCTATAAATTTTAATACAATGAACATAAAATAATTACATAATAAAGCAAAATAATTTCACTGCCTGAGAAATGAAAGGTAAGAATACTCAACTTAAAAACTCAATCTCTGTAAGCTCAACCCGAAACCTGAAAAAATATTTGAACAGGAGTGAGCGTTCAACTCAATGAGCTGATATAAATTAATTTAACATGCAGGTTATTTATTAAATTTACATGAAATGTCACATCACATATAAGCACCTATAAACATACATAACAATCATAATGGAAAATGTCCGTGGAATTCAACCTCATTTATGTTTTTGTTTATCATAAATGGGGAGTCGACCCCCTCCTTTTGCTCTCTTAAATTTCAACTATGGGGCCACGGTGAGATAAATTCAAACCAGGCATCCCTATCATTGATGTTTATGTGTTAGTGGTGAATTCCACATCAGCTTATTTTCTATCGTCAACGTATACATATAATATTATTCATCATCATCATAAACATCATATAATATAACATAAACATACACCATGCTCCTAAATCTAATGCAATAATAATAGCTTATATACATATATATATATAATTCATTCATCAATACTTATATGTCATGCTTAATGCATAGTTAAATTAAATATATCAACTCACAGCTTGATGACCATTAACCAAATAGCTTTTTTCGGAGCGCCTCCCGATGACAGTAAGGAATTCATCTGAAATATATGTACCACATACGAGATTTATTAGAATAATACTCAAATATTGACTTAGAAATATAAAGAACGAATTTTGAGAATTTGCTGAAATTTTGACAGAACCTCCCCTAAAATAGGACATAACCTCCAAAATAAAAATACTTCTAATAATCAGCCCATTGGCCCAAATCCAATATTATCAATCAATTGACCCCTCCTGGGTTTCCAATTCAGTAATAAAATATTTTTAATTAATTTTATATGTCTTAATCATTTGATTCAAATAAATAATTAATTACTTATAGCAAATAAATAAACATTCCAACTCAAATTTAATATCTAATCGGTCTAATTCATCAATACTGATGTACCATTAATAATAGTAGTAAGTAATCCATTTACCAAACTTCAATAATTATCTTAATTTAATATCTTTATAGACTTAATTTAATTATCAATTTCATTAAAATATACATTAAATAAATTAACCCTTCAGTATCTAAGTGGCATAAATATTATCACTTAATTTTCATAATAATTTCCATATCAATGTAATAAATTCATCTTAATTCTTACATTTAATAAAAACACAATTCTTGATAATTCACTACCTGAAAATCCTAAAATCAACGTTAAACTCAATATTTTTCCATAATTCTCATCCAAATAATTTCTATAATAACTCCAAAATAATATAGCAAATTTACTTTAATTTTTGCATCTAATAAAAATACAGTTATCAAATTTTAACTGCCTAAATTCTCCAATA
>CANXYC012260873.1:0-11157 GCA_948193065.1 Aleurites moluccanus
GAAATTGGAAAGGAAGAAATGGCAACAATGGAGAAGAAATGGTGAAGAAGAAAGCTGCTGGAATTCCCGTGGAAATGGTGCTCAAATAAGACAAAATTGATTGTCAAATTACAACTAATCCCTCAAGTTTCAATCTTTATATTTTGGTTATTATATCTTCTGAAATTTATTCCGGATGTTCTGTTAAGATTTTGATACCAGTGTAAAAAAGGAAACATGCTTATTTTAATTTATTCTTAATTATAAAAATAGTTCTGGAATCATTCTGTAACTCCGACTGACCCATTTCCACAATTCACCTTGAATTACCCTTTATTTATCAAAATGCCATTCTTTACTTTTCAGTGTTCCTAAATGATTTTCATTTCTTTCTTTTTACCAAAATTACATATAAATTATGGTTATATTTTACCCCCAAGCCAACTTCAGAAATTCTTTTGTTGACCGGACAGCTAATTTCTCGGCAGTGTCTCGACATCGCCAGATTTTGGAAAAGTTTCAAATTCGCTTTCTAACTGTGTTTCTAAATTATTTCCCATCAATTCAAAACTAATGGACCACATACTGAGAAAAATTTCATGCATATGTGTTATGCCTTTCTAGGGTATTACAGTAGGTGAGCATCAAAGTTGGATTATTGATGAGTCGATCTTGCCATTTATTCTTCTGACAATGAAAGTTGTGCAATTATTTATTTTATTTCTGTTATGTATTGTAAATTTAGAGTTTCACATTGTTATTTTTGTGATGACTTTGTTGTCCTATTTAAATTTCTTAAAAATTTTAGTTGTTTAATCAGAATTGTAAATCTAGAGTTTCGCATTATTGTCTTATTTAAATTTCTTAAAAGTTTGAGTTATAAATCTAAAGTTTCATATTGTTATTTCTGTGATGGTAGTCGGACTTCTTAATTTAATTGGCGATTTGTCAAATAGAATTATTTTTATAGTATTAAGTTTGATATGATAGATATGATAGTTTTGAAGGGCAATGATGTAATTGGTGTTCAGATTCTATTTAACATGTGAATATAATCCTGATTTTATGACAGTCACAACGATCATGGTTCAAATTTATTATTTAGTGTGATGTCAAATTGACTACAAGTTCTGAAAATTTTATACTTACCCATTTCCTAATATCGATCACGTGTCTTTGAATTCGAAGCATGATAAAACGTTTTATTAACATTATTATTATATTACTCAACTTTCAATATAGTTTTATTTTTATATTTTTAAATTATATTTTATTTTTAATTAATTAATTAATTATTATTATTATTATTATTATTATTGTTATTATATAAAATCAAATACAATAACATGAAGGATAGACAATTTTTTATGTGAAGATTTGGAAGAAAATGAGTGCAAATTGATTTTAGCAATGGTTTGGCATTATAATTGATAAAAATGGGAGGAACAACAATTTACATCATATTTCATATTTAAATTTTCAAATTTTCCCTATGTTTGTGAACTGTGCCTGGTCAAATGCTAAGCTTCTCTTATTTAATAAAGAATTACTAAAATTTTGCTTGTATTTATATCATATACTATTTGTTACCCATAAACAATGGGGCAATGTTCCTATTTATAATTTCTCAATCAGTGGTCATGGAGCATATGCAAGGTTTGAATCCATGTTTATTCTGAAAATTCGTTGATCTTCACATAATAGATATCTAATTTACAGTTTTATGTATGATTTTAATTTGTTCTCATTTTTTTTATCAACTTATTATTTGGATTCAGTTGGGCTGCAATATGTCCATATTTTTATTTCATGTTTCATGTATTTTTATATTTATTCATACACTAAATCTTTTCTTTTTTTGGTAAATTTTGTATTTTGCTTATTTATTGAAAACAAGTTTATTTCCATTTTCTTACTTTGTTATCCGTATTTTTTGTGCTAGATTTGTTTGTAAAGTTGAATATGAAATACATTTAATATTAATGTTTTGCTTAATAAGTCTTCAATATAGAGATGACAAAATACTTCGGAGATTTATCCGGTCTCGTTTCAATTAATGGGACAATGTTTCTAAATTTATATATAAGAGAGCATAAAAATTATATGTTTCATCTTATAATCCGTCAAGAGTCCGTCCCATTACATATATATTTAGAAATTAATTATTTTTTTATAATATTATTAAATTTGCAAAAAATTATAGTTATTATATTGATTATTAACTTTAAAAAATATAGTTATTAAATATTTTGTTAAATAATTAAGTTATTTAGAAGAAATTTAATAATAATAATAATTTATAAAAAATATATAAGATTTAAATTTTTATTATTATATATTAAAATATAAATATTTCATCGTTTAATGTTTAATTATAAATTTTATAACATTATTTTTTAAATAATTTTAATAAAATTTATTATAATTTATATATTATAATCAATATTTATTTTTTATTTAAATTTTAATATATCAATCAATGAATATCAATATATAGTATAATTTTATAATAAAAAATTTTAATAAATTTTATATAAAAATCAAAATTTCTAACTTGATCGAAAATTCTATTAAATTTTTCAAAAAATTATATTTTATTTAATTGAATACTTTAATAACACCTTTTCTTATTGAGAACTTTTACATGAAAAAATTGAGTCTCATGGGATTTTAAGGGGACTCTAATATCCATAAAAATGGAAATGAGATATTAAAATGAAGCAAAAATATAAGAAAATTTTAATATAAGATAAAAATAAAAATAGTAAAATCAGCTCCAAAAATTGCCCCTTTATCATCCGTACTTATATAGTTTAAGTTTGTTACTTTGTAAACCTTCAATAGT
Organism: Aleurites moluccanus; assembly: GCA_948193065.1. Lineage (NCBI taxonomy): Eukaryota > Viridiplantae > Streptophyta > Magnoliopsida > Malpighiales > Euphorbiaceae > Aleurites > Aleurites moluccanus. Next base: position 2,825 of record CANXYC012260873.1, read on the forward strand.
TGGATCTCATGTCACAGTCAAGGTGTCCTAGGGTATAAACTCATACAAAATTAGAAGTTGATATATATAATTAGATGTTGAGAGTTTGTTGACACATAAATATTTTGATATCCATTATAAAATTACAAAAATTATGCATTTTTTATTTATTCTAATTACCCTTAGTGCTGCAAGTTTCCAAAATGGTTTGACAAGTCTTGGTTTCTGATCACAGAAACGAGCAAGGGGGAGTAATGTTGGCTGTGCAAAGAGTAATTAATTGATGGCAGGTCAAGTGCAAAGTGTATTGACTACCATCTCTGGCTCTTCCATAGCTGAGGCGTTGGCTATCAGATAAACTGGAGAATTTAATTAATGGCAGGTTAAGAAATATCAATTTGTTTATAAAATTGTATTTTAATTTACTTTTTCTAATTTAATTATCTAATTACAGTTTAAATATATTAGGAGATTAGTGTTCCAATCCATATTCAATTTTCATATTCAATTTTTCCAAGTAGTGGTGTACATAGTTCAATTCTCTTCCAATTTTTCAATTCAACGAATTTTCTACCATTACCATTATGTTATCAAAAGAAATTGAAAAAAATAAAAAACAAAATTCTGGAGAAAAAATAAACAAAATAATCTAAATTAATTATGTATGTGGTGTTTCCAGGATTAGATGACACAAGAAAAGAAGCCATTAATCAGGATAAGCCACAAAATTAGGTATAGCACCCGAGCCATTATGCCAAGAGGAACTGATTATCCCCCAGAATTGGTAATGGGCGCAATTGCTTTTAATCTTGAAAAAAACAAGCAAACAATATAGAAATTGGGATTAGGGCTCAGTGGAAGGAGAAGTCGTTAATAAGTGAGCTCACGGCGAGTCCAACAATGGAACTCGTCCACTGCCCTTTAAACACATATAGTGCTTATCCTCATCACAGCCATCCATATCCCTTTTAATCAAATAATAAAATAGGCTTCAGTGTGTGTAACAATCAGATCACTGATAAACAATAAATTTATCTCACTGAAATCCGCTAAGATAATTTTATATTTTCATCATTAGCCTCAATTTAATTGAAAACAGAAATAAAAAGCAGAAGCGTGCTCAGACAGCCAAGGGTTAGTCTTCAACTTCTGGGAAGAAGAGTCCCAGATCTGAAACTCTAGTCCACATAAATTGCTTCATCACTGCACTTCTTCTTTGCTTCATCATTATTTGGAAATTTGATTTTAGAAACCTAATTGAAAGAGAAGAGAATTGATTATCAGAGAATCGCAGCCATAGAGAATATAAAAAGAGACACAAAAGGTTAGCATTTTCTTTGTGAATATATAGGAAGTAGAAGGCGATTAGGGTTTTGGTTAAAGAGGGTTGTTCTTGTAGTGAGCTCTGCCACTGCCGCTGTATTTGGATTTAAGGAGTTACATTAATTCGGCCCATTAATCACAACCCATTAGTCAGACTCGGGCCTAGAATTTGGCTATGCCTTTCATTGGTAGGAAAAGGACTTCCCTTGCACAGTTGCACTAACACATACAGTAAATAAATAAATAAATAAAATTTTAAATTTTAAAAAATAAAACAAAAATAATGAACAAGGCTCCCTAATTCTTGCCTATTTATGTGGCTTTAAACTTTAACTTCACGCTAGTAAAGTAACCACGCCATAATACAAATATTATTATGAATTAGGAAAACTCAGTTTACGATTGATTGAATTTAAATATTATTTTATATTTATTGGTAAATAATTTTTTCAGAAAAAAATATTAATATGGAGTTGGTGATAAAAAAAAAATTCAAAAAAAGAAATTAATATAAATGTAAGATAACATAAATATTATAATAAAATTAATAAATCAAAATAAATAAAATTCAATCAGAAAATATAACATAAACTAACAACCACCACAACAATTTTTGTTTCATTAATTACTTCTTTCATTGAATTACTAATTTCATAAGCAAATTCATCCCATATTATGCAACTCAAAGTTTTTTTACTATATAAAAAAAAAAATTAACACATAAAATTAAGATTTATTAGAGAATGAGTCAACTCAAAGTTATAATAGTATATAAAAATTGTTGGGTATATTAATAACCCAAATATATATTCTAATATAAACCCTAATAGATAATGGACCTTTGTAGTGGGCCTAATGGGCAAGCCCATTAACTGGTTTAACCCTAGTGTAAACCTATATATATATGCTAGCTGGAAGCAGCATGCTAGGTATTCCAAAATAGATACCTAGGGTGTAATGTTTCAAGCAATCGCATATATTGCTTGACCTAAAAATCCTAACAAAAATAACAATATTATAGAGAGGACTCACTTTATATCTATCAATTCAATTATTAATCGCTTGCTTTGTTTATAATTGTTGTCAATAACTTCAATATTTTCTACTGCAGTGAGCTCCCTTATTACGTCTATCACATAAAAAAATATTAGTAAAAAATTCTAAGAAGACTTCCTATATAAATGAACAACTAATATTAGTTATTCTTGATGTCTCTTTAAGCATTGAATATAAATATAAATATAAATAAATAAATAATAATTTATAAATCAGTGCATAAACGTACCTACTACATATGAATCATCAGCACACCTCGAGATGATAACGTTAAAAGGCAGAAATTAAACCCATATAAGGAAATTTGAGCATCATCCAACTCTTTCAAGGAAGTAGAGTACAAAAGGTTTATCTTATAGGGATGGATGATTGCCTTGAAGGATCCACCATTTTGCCCAACTCCAAAATTAGTGATCATATAAATTTTTCGTTTTTTAATAATAGATGTAAACTTATTAATCAGGGCTCTCTTGATAGTTCTTTGAATTTGACCACCCTATAAATAAATATTATCATTTTGCATATTGCATCTCTCTTCTTCTACCTTTCTTTAATTTGTTAAAGTATCAAATTAAGGAATAATTAATTGCATATCTCTTTTTCTACCTTTCTTTAAATTAGTAAAGTATCATTTGAAAAAAAAAACAAAATATGATAAAATGGAAGAGGTAAAATCATACTATTCTTCAAATCAGACCTAATCCCCTTGCAAAAAAAGAGAATTGCGTAGGTTTTGATTCTCATTCAAAGGGATTCGCAAATAAGTTGTTTCATAACTTCAAATTTAAAAATATCAAAAAACCTTTCTTTTTCTTTCCAAATTGTATATTTTGTATTTTAGTTTATTTATTTTTTTATAATTTTGGGGAATATGTGGTTAACTTAGAATTCTCATAAGGGTTAGAGTTGACATCCTCTATTTTTGGGGTTTGATGTAATAATTAAATCTCTTTACCTCTTTTTGTTCTTTACTTTGTTGCTTCTAGATTTTTATAATCATTTGTTTTATTAGGCTAAATTACACATGTTGTTTATGAACTTACTTTTTAATTCATGATTGTCCCTAAAATTTGATTTGTTACACAAAAATACTAAAACTATTATTTTATCATACCAGTGGTCTTTTTGCCGATTTTCTGGTAAAATATATGTTAGAAATTTGATGCGTCTTTTATTTATTATTTTTCAATATTATTTTGCTTTTTTCAATGTGCTACATCAGATTTTTTACTTCACATCTTCTCATCTTCATGCGCATACCATTTCCTCCTTATTTTTCTTCATCTTCTTCTTCAACAACAATCAAACACTTTCTTCACATTCTTCTTCAATAACAGCCATTAAACATTGAAATCATGGAATTACTTTTGATAAAACCCCATATATCTCAATATATATACTCTCAAAATCTCACATTCCAGAAACATCTCAATCCAAACCCACCAATCCACAGGACACAAATCCTTCCCCTTCTAATGTCATCTCCTCCTACAAAAGCCTCATGTCAAACCTTGGATCATTGTGACAACCAATTTGTTAGGGTAATTTTGTGCTAGCAAACTGATTTTCCATGTCAAAAGAAAATTTAAAGTATTTTAGCTTTGATTTCATAATCAAAGGAAACCCAAATATGGATTTGATTGACAAATGGAAAAATCAAGCAATTTCATTTACCGTTCTTGCTTCCATGTTGTCATCTTCAAAGCCACCAAATCCTCCATTGATTGGCCATCGAGAATCACACCACTCTAGTCGCTATTGTCGCTGTCCAACAACATCGCATCGCCACCACTAGCCACCATCTCGATGGTGCTCCTTTAAATGGTGACACTGCACCACCTAACCACTCCTCTCTGTCATTTTTAAAGACTTCTCTATCAAAAGCCTCAAGATCTGAATACTGACAAATCGAAACTCACAAAAAATCAAAGAAATTGCAAACAAAAACTCTCAAAGAAACTGAGAAAATCTTATGAAAGATCCTTAATTTTTGAGATTCTTATTCATGGGTCAGAAAGAAAATCCAAGTCATAGGGCTTAAAGCGCATGAACGAAGATATGAGTTTGAAAGAAATCAAGCATATATGAAGTGAAAGTCTCTATGGGATGAATGAAGAAGATGAAGAAACAAAAAAGTGGAAGGCGCATGAGGGAAAGTAGATAGAATTCTTGTGGCACATTGAAAAAATAAAATAATATTTAAAAATAATAAATAGAAGACACGTCGAATTTTTGACATATATTTTACCGAAAAATCGACAAAAAGACCATTGGTGTGATAAAATAATAGTATGAGGATTTTTGTGCAACAAATTAAAATTTAGGGACAGTTACGAATTAAAAAATAAGTTTAGAGATATTAGGTGTAATTTAGCCTGTTTTATTATGCTTCATTCATTATAAATGTCAATTTTATAACTTGCCCATAAAATAACATTTTTCATAAATTATAACTTAAATAAAAAGTCAAATTTAAATTGTTTAAAATAAAAAACTTAGTCTCCGAATTTAATTTCGGTTCAAAGATCTAGTGATTTTATTTTTGGATTATATTTTGGAGTAAAAAATAGGTTTTCGTTACTCTTCCCATAAAAATTAAGGTGACAACTCTACAATAATTTTCAAAAACAAAGTTAAAGAAATAATTTGCAAATATAAGACAAAAACTGTTTTTATCATGTGGAAAATCATCCGAAAGAACATCTCGGTGTTCGGGTAAGATCTCACAGTAATAAATTAGGTGTATTTTATCAATATAATTTCTTAATACACCTTATTGTGAATTTTATTTTCATTACTCCATTATCAATTTCAATAGTTATGAATTCTGATTTTCGTCATTATATAATATATTTGATGACAATTCTTTTTATAGTAAATTGATTTTATTTTGTAAATATGTCTTTTTGATGCACAGTATTACAAATTTTTATTTCATCATAATAGTTTAATATTATATTACTTTCTAAATTGTCAAAAAATAATTGCAGTCCATCATCCAAATTTCATGATAAATTTAATTACGAATGTTTGAATTCATCATCGTAAGTTATATTTTGTGATATTCATATTTATCATAAATTAGTGTTATTTAATTATTAAAAATATTCCCTTTAAATTTTTGTCATACTAATTATGACGACTTTGAAAGTTTTCATCACCAAATAATAAATTTAGTGAAGAATTAACTCATATATTATGACAAAATTATGATTGGTCAGAAAAAAAAAAATAGTGACTCATTGAATTTTTTATTATATCAATTTATTTTTTTTTGACAAAAAATTTAATATCACAAAAAACATTATCATAAAATATGTAATTTTTTATAATGAAATATGTAATTACCATTAGTTACTAATTTTAATAATAAATGAATGTTTGATAAAAAATTTTGATACAATTGTTAGCTTTTTGATTTTAACAGTTGTATCATACTCGTTTGGTTATTGATAACTGTTAATTATTAGATAATCAAACAATAATTGTTTATAAAAACTCTAATTTGAATTTTTTTAAAAAAATCATATTTTTTTAAAATAAAAAGACTAAATTATTTTTTAAAAATAATATTTAAATAAAAAATAAATATTAATATTTATTTTTAATGGTCATTAAATATATTAATAACTAATAACTAATAGTAATTTTATCAAATAATTAAAATAATCAACTATTAAATAATAATCACTTATTACCAACTAACAACTAACAATTAAACTAGTACTGCTAAATTTAATATTTATAATAATGTATAATAATCACTTGTTATCCGCTAATAACCAGTTAAACTAGTGCTGCTAAATTTAATATTTGTGGAAGGGTGGCTGCTAATCATAATATTAAAACATTAAAAAAATTCATTGTTTATCACTATGCTAGATATGGGCGGCATGGCAGCTATACGAAAAGAAAAGAACAGCGTGGCAACATCATAAAACATGGCGGATCTAGAAAGCAGGTGAACAAATATATTGTAGTTAGTATATGCCAACTTGGAAGCAATATTCTCCGCCAAATCCTTCACGTATGCTAGTGGGTATAGCAATTGAATATCTATCATAATTATATAATATAGTAAGATATGAATTTAAATTTTTCTTATAAAAAATAAATTAATTTAGGTTATTATTTCTATTCATCATAAAAGAATTTTATTAATCTATCTCAAAAATTATAATATAAAAAATTAAATTCATTAGAATTAATTTATGAGTAAATTTTATTTATACTGAATATATATACTTATTCAATATATATTATTATTTTTTATAAAATAAAAAAGATATTAATGTATTTTCATTAAAAAAATAACATAAAAAAACATTAGTGAAAATTTTTAAATTCTTTTTCACCATTCACTATTAATTTAAGTGTACAAAAAAAAAAAAAAAAAAAAAAAAAAAAAACACTTGTGGCATAGATAAGGATGGATTTCGAGTTGTTCCGAACAAAGATGCAATAATAAAAAAATAAAAGGAAAGTTAAAGAGGCTGGATTATTTTCCTCTAGGCCTATTCAGTCTCAATAAATAAATAATTAAGTTAAATGTTTAAATCACTATTTCCATCTCCTTCGGGAAAAAACACAATATATATAATTGCTACAATTATATCAAAGGAGCAAATGTAGTTAATCAAACAATTATTAGTAATTAAAAATAATTAAAATTATCAGTCTATCTAATCAATTCAATTTATATTAATATATTAAATTAATTAAAATAAATTAATCATTATTTTCATACGCTAAAATTTTTTTAAATTATTTAATATTATTTCTCGAGATATATCAAATATAACTATTAGATCCCCTAATAAAGTTTTTAAGATAGGAGTGAATTAAATTCAATGAAAAAATTGCATATAATGATGGAGTCAAATTTGGGCAAGGAGAGTACTTGCCCCGTGATTTTTTTTTTTTTTTTTTATTTCTCTGAAAATTTGTTCGAATAAATTACCATTTAATTTATAAAATTTAACCTAATTTATATTTTCGTCCCTAGTTTTAAAAAATTTACTAATTAGTCCATATATTTTGATTATATTAATATAATTCGTCTTTTCATCTATTTTAAAGTTAAAATCCTTTAAAAAAATTAAAATATCTTTCATTTATACTTATATTTTTTATCTTAATTAAAATTAAATTTCAATTATCTTTTGATTATGATAATATTATATGAAATGATTGTTACAATTCGAATTTATGATTTTATTAAAAAATAAGATAGATACTAATCCAATAATTTAATTGTAAATTTTAAATTTCACAAAAGTTCAGTTTAATCTTTTTTACTACTTTGAAAATACAAACCTTTTCAAACCCTATTCCAATTGAAGATAAAAATCCATTTTTCTTATCGGTAAAAATACAAAGATAAAAAAATAAAGATCAATAAATAAATATCAAATCACCTAAAAAAATTATCTAATATGTTGGATCTTTGATAGGAGTAAGGTATATTTTTGACCCTACCGTTTAGTCCTAATAGCACATTAGCTTTTAATGTTTTTCGAGATATAATTTTGACCCTAACGTTATTAAAATCTATAATTCCGACCCTCTGACCGTTGACTTTTCTCTCTGGGCTCCACAAGGATTAAAAAAGTAATTGGCAAATTATAATTTCGTCCCTAAAATTTTATTTATTTACAAAAAAGTATTTTTTAAATTAAAAATATAAAAAAATAAAATAAATTAATAACTAAATAAAAATTTATTATTTTATTTATTTAAAATTAAAAAAAATATTATTTTTAATTTAAAATTACTTTTTATTAAATTGAAATAATTAATTTTTATTTAACTATACTTTTCTAAAATTAAAATTAATAAAATTAATTTTTAATTATTTAATCTATTTTCTAATTTTATATATTTGAAAATTATTTTTATATATTTAATTATATTTTCTTACTTTTTTATTTAATTAAAATTAGAATATTAAAAAATATATATAAATAATTTTATGT
>CANXYC012261018.1:0-48773 GCA_948193065.1 Aleurites moluccanus
AATCATCAAAACATCAATTTGATTCAAAGTTCTTCCTATTAGGGTTTCAATCCATCTTTTTGAATTCTAACCATACAAAATATGTTTTGATCACTAATAAACATCAAGGAATATCATATGAACATCATGGAATCAAAAGAACTTCAAAACTAGCAACTTACCAAAATTTCTTCAAAATCTTCTTTGGATTAATTCGTTGCCTAAATGATTTTTTCTTTGAAATCTAAGGTTGGATTTGAGTTCACAAGGTAGGAATTAGTATGTTTCCATCCAAAAATGGAAGAAAACCATAAATTTTGGTGGTTCCCTAAAGTGGCCAAAACCTTTATGGCATGAACAATGGAAATTCTGCAACTTTCAAGCTTAATAAAGATGACAATGGTGAAGTGGTGGGAAAAATCCACCAAATATCAAAAGGTGTGATTCCATACATCAATCTTATGATTAAAAATGGTGAAACCTAGCCATCCATCCATCCATCCATCTTTCATTCTTTTATGTCATTGGTTAATCAAAGTCAATATTGATGGCTTAAGCATACATTTGCCACACCAAATCCAAAACTAAAGCTAGTAATTCAATACATTGTGCTTAAGATAGCAAATTTGAAACCTATTGATCTAACCGTCCATTTCTTCATCATTTGATCCAATGGATAGATTTAATCAAGCCTAAATTAATGTCATAAGGTTGCATACATAATATAATTCCATATCTCAAAGGAAAGGACCATAATGCTCTTAGTTCAACCAAAGCACCTCAAGCACCTCAATTGAGGAGCTTACTCGGTACAATTTTCAATCGGGTTTCTTTCTCCATCAAATCTTTAAATAAACTAAATAACATCATTTACATTCCCTTAAATTATTTTCTAATTTTAAATATGGTGTTAATTCCATAAGAACTCGAAGGGGTGTAAAATTTCAAGTTTTTCCCGATTCCTTCCTGACAGCCTTTGATGTACTTTTACATGTGTAAAACTGTCTAAAACATGCATATTCATACAATTTAAGTAATAAATACATCATACATAACATATAAACAAACAAAAAACCCCTTAGGTTTGCCCCTTTGAAACTTAGGTTCTATACCTTTAAACTGGGATGTTACAGTCATGGTTTTGGCTATCAGACCTGATCAGTCTTATGTTACTAATATTGATATACTGGAGACTGTATGTTCACATATAGTCCATATTGATGCTACTAGAGATTGTATGCTTTCATACAATCCATCCCTTTAGCTGTCTTTTCCTTATTGTACAGAGCCTATTATATCTTGATTGGCCTATTCTGGCACTTTCTATCATTATTTTCTGTAAATTGTTAATATCAAGCTTTTGATATCTTTGAATTTTCTGTTAACCTTATATTTATTGGCGATGTATATAGATTTACTGAGTATCTTATATACTCACTCTTTGCTTATTTACCCATTTCAGGAGAGGAGTAGATTTGCAGAATCCTATCGCCTGTCATCCAAGGATTTTGCTTGCTGTCATTGATGTATATATCTATTTTGCATTCTGTATTTTGATGTTCATTATCTAGTTGCTCCATGGGATATGTATGGGTTAGCTAGGATATGAACAGTTGTATATATGTGATGATGATATTTTATGAGATGTGATGATTATATGACAGGTTATATTAACTGTTACAGCCAATAGCACTAGATGACAGAAAAAATTACAAAATGATTGATAGAATAATAGAATGGATGGTAAATAACTAAAATGGATAATATATTATGGTTTATAGAGTGTGCAAGTGATACTGGGTTCTACGGGTGTCGGTAGCCATTGGATCTCCCATGGCCTAGGACCGTCGCGATTCGAAAACGGGTCGTGACACCTCATCATTATTTCCTACACTAGAGCTCGGATCTCTAGTTGCTGGAGGAGCCACGGTAGATGCCCCTACACTAATACCTGTTGGGGTGTATTAGTCTAAACTCTAGGATCAACTCTGAAGGTAAAAGGTCCAACACCAATAGAACGCATAGAAAGACAACACAGATCTCCAACGGGGCCTATTAAGTGAATTTGTAAAACTCGAGGTAAGAAATCTTAGGCCTGAGGTACAAAGAAATAGGAAAACTAGTGTGGGAATCATCCATGGCACGGATGTCATAATTCCATCTCATGTCAATTGGAGGATGCTTTGGAATGGCCCACTGCCCCACTATTTGAATCTTGACTCTTTCACTTAGATAGTATAGGTTATAGTATGAAAAGTGAAGAAGCAATTGAGTAAACGACAGTGTGAAGCATGAATGCAAAATAGCTGGCATTAGCTATAACTTGATTATGAAAGGGGTTGACTGCATTTGTACAAGCAAGTTATGGTCAATATTTCAAAACAAAATTGAAAAGTTGAAGAAAGAAACAATAAAATACTTGAGAAGGGTTAAGGTTACCAAATAACGCGTGAATGGTGCGAAAGTCACGCCTCGATGGCTCTGTCCTATAATCCCTATTCCACTTAATGCCAACTGGGAATACCTCAATTATGGGAGTGTCTAGCATAGGGGCAAGTGTAGGAAAAATACTCATAAGTGGAAAGCTGACAAAGTGGCCAAAAGTGTTAGATGAATGGATAATTGTAACAAATAAACATTTGAAAATAGGTTCAAAATAGAAATGTACCTCCCAAATAAAGAAAGTCCCTCCAAATGAAGAAAAGGCTCCCCATGATAAATCAATCATCTCCCGATACATGGTGCTCAGAATGGCTCCATCCCTATCATAGGTCTCAAGATGTGACAAATCCAGTAAGCTAGGAAGAATGTTCAAGTCAACCGTATCCCGATGAGTATGGGCAAAGATGCAACCCGCTAAAGTCAGCATCAGAAGGCGAGCAACAGGCTCAACATCCTAGAAACTCCAATAAAAGGCTCCATGTCTCTCATACATGCCTGCAATAAGGTGTTTGTAACCAAAGTACGGTCATGGGAGGATCCTGTCCTAAGAGTCTCTCCATTTCCTTCAAAGAAAATGAAAATCGGAATAGAGTTCGAGTGGCAAGGTCCAAATCTCAACCCAGTCAGTATACACAGATCCATTGGGGTTACAGTTAACTCACCTCATAGAAAGTGGAAAGTATTGGTGGTATCCCACCACTGCTCAGCTAGTGCCCTTATCAAGGCAATGTTACTCCAGAAGGGGGGTGTGAGTCTCAGGAATGACACAAACCCCATATGCTTAATCAGATCTCTTAATATACCAGGACCTATGCTATTTGCTATGTAAGTGAGGTTTGATATACCTCCCTTATTCTTAATGGTCATATGCTAAATATAGTAATTGAAAAAAAATGAATGAATAAACAATAAAGTGCATAAAAGGAAAAGAGAAAAAGAAAAAAAAATTCCTTTATTCTTCCATCCCAGGAGATGTGCTCCCTGGGCTCCTGCAGCAAATTCTTGAGATTTTAATTCTCCTGTGTTGCCACGTATCTTCGGTGACTCGTAGTGGTAATGGAGCTAGCTTTAGAAGCTATGCCGAAGTTGAGAGAAAAACTTAGAGAGAGAAATTTTAAAGAGAGAGTGAGTTGGAGCAAATGAATGAAGTAGAGGGAGTCACCTCCTATTTATATCTTTTGGAATCTTGAAAATGACCTCCATGTCCCTTCGCATTCCGCAAAAGCCTAGAATTGCAATATTAGACCCATTTTAACCGAGAATGAAGCACCATCAGTTTCATCAGGACCGTATGATTTTTCTCTATTTTTTGAGCTATCATTTTCCTAAATCAGACAAGGGATGCTTCTATAGTACATAAAATATCAGAAAAAAATACTAAAAAAATTGAAAAACGTTTAAAGTTGTTAAAACAGACCAGTACATCAGTAGATACTTCAAAATGCAATCAAAACTCATTTATTTCATTTCAAGAAAATAAAAATTCACCCAGTTCACTACCATCACTTTTACCCATCAGACATGGGTAAAAGAGATAGGGGCAGCTGTGAACACGTGTTCTTGCACCATAAGCAAACTCGGGACCATGCCAAACTAATTAGCATCGATCGGGTGTTTAATCGCCTCCGAAACAAACAAATCAAGCAAAGATAAGCAGAAAAAATGCCACGTGGTAGCGGTGAACCCGCCAAAGAAGGCTGGTGGTGCCACTACCCCACTTTAGTGGATCTGCCAAGCCATTATGGTAGCAGCCACCAATGAAGATGGTGGCACCACCACCATGAGGAACGGTTGTCGCTAAGCCTTCATGATGTTGCCACTAAGAAGGCTCGGTGGTAGCTTTCGAATCACCCCATCCCATATGGAGATCCATCCCATTTTGTCTCCCAGGCATTCCTCAATAAATATAGGTGCATTTGGCCTTCAAAATACACACCATAATAGCTAAATTGAGTTTTTCTTAGTTGGCTCTCCTGTCTCTCTCTTAAATCAATATTCTTTTAACATAAGCGGTTCATTTATCTTTGATTTCAAACCGATTTCTTTAATTCTCTTTGAGTTGAAGGAATATAAGACATTTTTGGACTAAATTGGAGTAATAATTCAACTTCGCTTAATAATTAAAAAATATTTGAACATTTGGACTAATTTTATTGCCCTAGCAAAAATGGAACTTCGATCCAGAAGAATTCTAAGCCACCCTTCGCCCAAGTCAAGAAACAAGATATGTATTCTAAACTCAATCTTTTCAATTCTTTGCATTGCATATTACATCTCTCCTTTTTCTACCTTTCTTCAAATTGGTAAAGCATCAATTAAAGAACTAAAACATGATCCAAGATAAAGGTTAAAATCAATTTTTTTTTTTAAATCATACCTAACCCCTTAGCAAAAAGGGATAATTGTGTGGGTTTTGATTCCCATTTAAAGGGATATGCATGCAAGCTATTTCACAGCTTCAAATATAAAAAATACAAAAATCGTCTTTTTTCAATTTATTTTGTATTTTATCTTATGTAATTTTGGGGAATGTGTGATCAACCTATAAACTATAAAGGCTAGAGTTGATATTCCAATTTTTTTTGGATTTTGATTGTAATTAATTTAGTTTAAATTGTAATAAATTTAGTTTAGTTTATTTATTACTTTGTTTTATTGCTTTATTTTATTTATTGTTTTGTTGTTTTATTTTATTCATGTTATAAATTATTTCATTTTATGTAATTTATTTTATAAATGTCACTTTATGTACATGAAAATGGATCTTTTTCATAAATCATAAGTTAAATGAAAAGCCAAATGAGAGTTATTTGAAACCAAAAACCTAGTCCCCGAGCTCAGTCCCAATTCGAAGGTCTAGTGATTTTATCTTTGGTTTAATTTGAAGTCAAAATTGAGTTTTTATTTCTTTTCCCATAAAAATAAAGGTGGCGACTCTACAATAATGTTCAAAAATCAAAGTTAAAGAAATAAGTTACAAATGTAAGGCAAAAGTTGTATTTATTACGTGGAAAATTACCCAAATGAGCATTTTGGTTCTTTGAGCAGACCGAACCAGTGCTCGGGTTCGCCTCACACCCATGGTCTTCCATCCTTACACCTTTTTTTTTAGCTAAACCTAGTTAAAAACTTCTTGGGTTAATGGCATCAACTTCTACAAGCACATAGATGTGTTTTTTGTGCTTATAAGTTTGTCATGAATATAGTTAAGTAAGTTTTATGTTTCATGTTGCATATACAATTGTTTGACAAGATAAGCTCGAACATAAGATGATATATGCTAACTTGAGATGAATGTACCATTCAAGTGAAGAATTTGTGGATCATGAGAGGTTATATGCTAAGTTGATTAGATGTGCTATATACATATATAGATTATGTACCATAAGAATTATATTGATGAATGTTGTAAGTATATTGATGTGAATTCTCATTTATGGAGAAATATAGGTTGGAAATGAACCTTAGAATCCCTACATTATGTGTTTAGAGATCCAATTTTTTTTATTTGAGTTCAATAGATATGAATTAAGTGATAATTCCTTAAGGACGAAGCTTGTTTGATGGTAATGGGCATGAAGCATTAGTAACATCCATGAATACTCTCTATGTCTAAATTTCTTAATTTGAACCTTGCATGTAATGAGTGTGAAATATTAGTAATGCCCGTGAATGACAAGTAATGAGCATTACCCCTCTAGTAACAAGCATGAATTTACTCTTTATCTGAAATTGACCTATTTTTGAAAATTGAGTAATGGGCGTGAACCTTCTATAACACCTGTGATTGCCTTTTACGTGTTATATGCCAAAAGTACACGTAAAAAGGGTTACCTATAAGGCAATTGACAATACTAGTAAGTTCTATAAAAATATCCCTAAATTTCTTTTAGCCAACATTTATAACATTTATTTCGTTCCTTCTATCGTTATTAAGTTCATAAACCCTAGCTAAACAAACCTCCCTTCTATGACAAAACCAACAAAGATTTGTTTAAATCTTAAAGGTAAACAGTCCAAGAAACCATAAGTTCCTCTAAAAGATACCTATTTTTTTGAAGATTTTTAAGTTGTTAGAGACTAAGATAAATTTCTCCACTCATTTTTTAAGTATGATATGAGATTATATATGGTTACAAAAATTCTTTAAGTAATCTTTTAAGAGTATAAATTGCAAGTATTAATGGTTGATTTGGAAGGTAAGATATAAATTGCTTTGAAGTGAATATTAATATGAACAATAACTTTTGTTCTATGTCTTCCATTATTATTTAACTAATGTATAAATTAGAGTCAGAAATCATATCAATGGACTTTAAGAAACCTAAGATGATAAGAATCCAATTTAAATCTTCTTAGTTTAGTAAACCATAATTTGAGGTTATGATTTTTTTAGATTAAAATTAATTATGGAAAAAACAACCTAATAGGCCTAAAATTGAGGTTATGATTATATTATAGTTATATGATGAAATTGAGTTTATTATATGTTAGTAAATTTATGAGTTAGTTTAAGTTATAATCTATAATGAAGAATGTCAAATTGCATAAAACATATGAATACCTAATTTGGGAGCTTTAAGGGTATTAAAGGACCTTTTCTATTTAGGTCAATTTTAAGTTAAATCTTGTATCCATGATAAGTATTGATTGCATTTGAAGATTGAAGTGACTTGCCCATGGTTGAATGTTGATATTGAGATTAAAAAAAAAAACTTCCTATGCTTAAAGAGTTTGAGTAGACATTCATGGAAGGTTGTAAAAATGAACTTATGTGCATGTTGAGTTAAGTCTTATATGCTTGAATAGAGTTAAGATAGTGTAGTCTCATATTTTGGGATATGAGTCTTAAGGGAACTAAGAGATGAATATGTCAATGAAGTCTCATTATATTTTGTTGAATGCATCATGATATTATAGTTCTTTGTGTTGATATTTGTAGTTCACATGAGTAGGCGACACTGGGTCTTCTATGTGTTGATAGTATAGAAAAGTTACTCTTGCTATTTTGGTTAAGGTGAGTGAAAAATATACTATTAAGCATAACCATTTGTTTATTGAGGCCATTAAATTAAACATTCTATGTTTTTTGCGATTTCTTTCCATTAAGCTTATATAATCATGATTGACTATATATCAAATATGTTATGCCTCAATCCTTATATATATTCTTATATGCCATTATGATACTCTATAGACCTTCTCTATGTGAAGTATGTATGAGAGACTAAAATCCTGATGCTAATGAGGGGAAATCATCAGACTATATGTATATAGTAATCCATGGATAAGGTATATTATCTAGCTCTACCTAAAAGGGTCTAAGCCCTAGGCATAGGACCTAATCAATCTTGCGTCAGTTAGTGGATCATGTCTTTACACCTTTGATCTCATATATGTTTATGATGATATGTTTATGTTACTCTATTATAAATTTTTGTCACTTTGTGATACTATGTTAACTCATCATATACGATGTTCTTGATGAACCAATGTTATAAAAAGAGCCTCATTTCCTTTATGTATTCTATATGCCACTATTTCCTTATTATGATGCTCTGATTAACAATAGCCCTATAAATGTTTATATTTACCATATCCATTATTACATGATATAATCCTTCTTGTACCAAGTCTTTTAAGGTATAATAGTATGATTTTTAATCACTAAGTTTTGCTCAACCATGGTTATTTCATGTCTTTCAAGTAGCAGTTAAGGGATAGTTCAGGTTTCTTTCCTTCTTTCTTCAATAGGGAACTTCATATGTCCATATACACTTCAAATACTTGAAGTTTTATTGATGCCTAGTAGCTTTGTTCTAGTCCTTGAGGATATATAAATTATCATAAAGAATTGCATATGAATCCTATGTGATCTTGATGACTTGAATTTGTTCATCCAACCTGATATATAGTATTATAAGATTATATGATGTATTAGACTTGCATTTGTTCATCCAACTTGATGTATAGTATTATAAAATTATATGATGTATTATGAGGCCTTGGAGACTATAAGTCACCTCAAGTGATTGTCTATATAGACTATGATATTATGTGATTTTAGAGGAGATTACTATAGCTATGTTTTACTTTTTTCATTAGGTTTTGATCTTGGGGTTAGGTCTAATTTCTATTGTTACCATGTTGGAGTATGGTCCTATAGGTGGTTAGTAGCCTTAAGCTTACCCATTTGGTTGTCACACCATATGAATTGGAGTGTGACAAAGTGGTATCAGAGTAAAAGGGTTTGAGTATAGTATAGACCATTTTAAGTTGTAGGAAATGTGACACCATGAAGTGTAAGAATTCTATAAGTAAATTGCAAGTCTTTCCTTTGTTTGTACATCTACGTTATTTGTATATGTTCTAAATCTCTTATGTTTAATATATCAATTCGATGTTGCCTAGAGCCTAACTTGTAGTATCTCGGAGGAGGGAGAGATGTTTTAAATATGGGACTGGTCATCATATGTGCAAAGTAGCTCCTGATAGTCTATCGAATGTGGCACCCAATACATTTTTAGTTCAGGTAGAGCAAGGAAAGGATCATCCTCCACCTTGAATAAGGTGCAAAATTTTGGCTCATAATATCCCTCCACATCCACAAGTTAATGTAGGAGTTTTTCTATAAAAAGTTATAGAGCTAAGGAGGGTAATCAGATATTATGTAAGAATAGGGCTGGAAACCAAAAGTGGCTAAGATGGTTTTAGTAACGAAGGTCAATTTAAGAGACCTACTCTTGCATTTTGTGCCATATATAGGAGATATGATAGAGGCACTTATAAGTGAGGCACCAATATTTGTTTTAGATGTGGCAGGATGACTTATTTTGAAGGATTGCGCACAAATTCATACACAACCAACTGCTACTACTGCATCCCAGCCAAGAATGCAGGTAACTAGGTTTAGGAGTGGAGGTTATAATGGTCAAGGAAGAGGTCAAGTTTAGACTCAGGCTTAGGGATTAGGATCAACTTATAAATAAACCCCAATATCTAAAAGTCAGTGGAGAATACATACAATGAACCAGTGGGAGGCTCAGACCTCTAACACGGTAGAAAACTTAGTGTTTAGGCAAGAGTTATGTTTGATTCCGAAGTGACCCATTCTTTTATATCTTCGTACTTTGTTAAAAAGTTAGCTAAGGAAGGAGAATTGTTAGAAGTTTAACTAAGGAATAAAAGTTGTTAGAAGTTGTTTTAGCTATTTTTACCCCTTTTTAGGTGAGTTTATTGATGTGCATTATGGATTTATTCATGCAAGGTAGATGTTGAGGGTTGGAAGTGGGAGGCCTCGCTTGAGCACCTCGTGCGGTCCATTAAGGGATCAGAATGCTTATAGGGGCTCAGTCTCACGAATCTACATAGCATATAACTCCACTCCTTTGTCCTGTTTTGAAAATTATTTAGTCTTTGAGACCTCGCCATTTTAATTTATTTTTGTTGGAAAAATATAAGGCAAAAACCCAATTTTGACTCTAATTATAGCCCAAACAAAAGAACACTAATCCTTCGAAGCAGATTTATAGATTTAGGGACTAGGTTTCTGTTGAAAGTAATGATGATTTGGATTTTAATTTAATTATGACTTCGAAGTATTATTTTCATAAATGACAGTTATCAAATGCAAAAAAAAGCAATAAAATAGATAATTCATTCATCTAAAGCAATAAAGGAAAGCTATTATTTACATTCAAATAGGGGATACCAACTTTAGCCCTTATGGATTCTAGGTTGATCATACATTCCCCAATATTATATTAAATAAACAACAGAATTAAAACAGACATACAGTTGAAGGGGGAAAATAGTTTTTGGGGTTTTTAACTTGATGCTGAACTAGTATGCCTATGTATCCCTTTGAAATGGAATCAAAGTCCATGTAGTTCAACTTTCTTGCGAAAGGTTTTTGGTTTGACAAGGAGTTTTAGGCTTGAGGATACAATTTAGGATGGCCTAAATTAGATAGATTTGAATTTAGAGATTTATACCTCCGATAGAGCTAGTCGGAGGACTTTTACCCGAGTAAGATTTTTCTTTGGGAACATATTCAGATTAAGAAATCAAATTAATTCATATAGAATTAATTTGAGGCTCAAAAGGCCAATTTTCTTAGTCCTTTATTCCTTAATTCAATGAGAATTAAGAAAACTAGTTTGATTCAAAGAGAATTAAACCTTTTTTTGTTATGTTAATTAGGGAAACTCAAAGAGAGTTAATTAAGTCCAAATATTTTTAATTAGGTCTGATTAATGTTAATTTTAATTAATTAAGTTTAATTTAAGGGTCTCAAAGAGAGAGAAAGGGTTAAGGTTGCTCAAAGAGAGAGAGAATGGTGGGTAAGAATGAGGGGGTATGAGAGTTTATATAAAAGAGGGAGAGCACAAATTGGTCATTTTGGCTTGGATCCACTGGGAAAGAGGGGTAGATCTGCCAGAGGGAGGTGGAAGATCAGCCAGACACAATGGATGGCACCACTACCAGGCATTGGCAAATCCGCCATGCCTGGCTAATGAATCCTAGCGACTTGGACACGAGCTTGAGTGTTTCGTGCCATTTTTGCATCTTCCAGGTACATAGTGGATCCCGTTCAATCCTATATGAGTCAGTCTATATCCCGGAGGTGCTCCGAAGATTCAGTGAAGCCTGATTTCTCTGTAAATGGTCTGATACTTATTTCATAACCTATAAAAGTCTAGTTATTTATATTGAGGTGCAAAAATATGTGTTTATAGGTGCCCTTATCATGATTGCTTTTATGGAAAAGTAATAATGATGATAGTGAACATGTAGACTATCATGTATGAGTATGCAATGGATCTTAAAGATGATACTAATCTAAGGTAAGTACACAAGATGGATGCAAAAAATAATGATAGTAGGTGGATTTGGAAAATGATGCTAGCGCTAAGGTAAGTACACATAGTGGAAGTTGAAAGTGATGTTGGCACTAAGGTATGCACACAAGGTGAACGATGAAAATTATTTTGGAAAGGGTTCATCTTTAGGTATCTTTAGAAGTTGATGAAATGAAATAAAGGTGACTTCAGGTATCTTTAGAAATCAAGGAAATGAAATAAGGGTGACTTCAGGTATCTTTAGAAGTTAGATGATGGAATGAAATGGTTTTGATTTGCCAAGGGGACTTTATGTATTTTAGAAGTCAAATGACGGAATGAAATGGTTTTGATTTGCCAAGGGTTGCTTAGGCTTTGAAAATGATTTTGGTTTGCCAAGACTGCTTGGGCTTTTCGAAAATGATTCGGTTTGCTAAGTGTTGTTTGGGATTTTGAAAATGTGGCACCATTATCGGGGAAATTTTGAAAAGGTGGCACCGTTGCCAAGAAAAGTTTGAGAAAGTGGCACTGTTGCTAGGAGATATTGAAAAAGTGGCATTGTTACCAATGAGATTTTGAAAAAGTGGCACCATTGCTAGCTATTTAAATGAGATGTAATTTTAGGATGCCCCAAATTGAAAAGAGTTTGATGTGATGCAATTGAAAAGATTTTTGATGTGATACAGTTGAAAAGATTTTAAGTTCAAGAAGTCATACCTTTCTTGTTTTTTTTTTTCTTTTGAAAATGATTCTTTAGTAAATAATTCTAATCTTGTTCTTTACAGATTGAGTTTATCATACTTACCAAATGACTCGTGGAATGGAGCCGGCTTTGTATAGATATTCAGGAGGAACAACTTTGTTAGCCATAAGGTACTCGTCTATGCTGTCTGAGTGACCATTGGCTTATGCTTCTTATTTTTCTATCATTTGTTAGTTCCAAACTGATGCAGGATGATGTATGATGTTATGAATTTATGAATGTCATGCATGCATGATGCTATCTTTTAGGTAATTTAACACTAAACCCCCTGTTTGAATGAAATGCATGCATGTATTTATGTGATTATAAATGATTCATGCAGCTAAATACAAATTCATACAGATTCAATGCATCTGGAAAGCAAAGTTATGCATTAAAACACAATGAAATGTAATTTTATGCTTTGAAATGCCCCATAATGCCCTATTTTATGGAAGGTGATTTAGGAGAAGAGTGACTTATCCTTTTGATGGTCTTTGAGGTTGAGAGATTTCAACTTTCTCATTTAGCCTATGTTTGGCTAATCAGAGATTTTTACAATGTTATTAGATTGGTTGAGCATGAAGAATCGTCTTGGAAGGCTATGGTCAAGTTTGGCCTTAAATTGGTTTGCTTTGGGTTTGGACCAAAAGGATTGGTTTTGATTTGAGGTATGAAAGTCTATTTGTTCATCTCTTTCATTAGATGAAAGGTGGATCTGTGGCTGGCTCTGGTGCAGCTTCAAAGGCTATTTAATAATAATGTTGATTCACTCTGATTGAACTTTTCCAACAACTTTGGATTTCCTAACACAAACCCAAATTTCTTGAAACATACCAAATTTAGGATAGAAAATGCATCTAGTTGCTTGTTAGACACATCATTGGTTGAGGATATAGATGTCCAAGGATAGTTAGGTTTGAGGGGCACTAGTATAATAGCTCAGTCATCATTTGGGTAAGAAAATGATTCTACCTTCACGCATTGTAATTTCATCCAGGGATAGACACTCAGGATGGTATTTCGAAGGTTTAGACTTGTAAGGCTAACATTTGGACCAATGACTTGAAAGAGAATCCATGCAAAATGAGAATCCATGCAAAATGAAGAAAGAATCTTAACTTTGATGTTTGGACATTCAACTAAAGGAATGACATCCTTGGATGACTTGCATTGGATGATGAATTTGATCTACTAAGCTATTTTTGACCAAGCAGTGATTTAAGGGATGATGGCTTTAAAAGACATGCTCCAAATGAGTTATAAGAGCAGCTTAGCTATTTAACTGCTTTAGCTAAGAGATGGAATGAGCAACATAACAAACACACCCACTAAGACATTTTTAACATGGTTAACTGACTAATATTCACTAGGAAGCTTTTTTAACTATTGTCTGCTTTTGATGAAAATGAAGATGACATTGAATGACTCAAGAAATGACTCTAAAGAGGGGTATAGTTTATTCAAATCTCTTTAAACTATTGACACAAAATGGGATGAACTTTTATTGCAATAGACTTAACTATGTACTATTTTGAAGGAGATAGTATGGACGAAACTGCTGTATTTGAGCTCTTAACATTTGAATAGGACAAACTACATTTTTTGCATTTTAACAAAGACAAATGGATTTGAAAATTTAAATAATGCCATTTGACTTTAGAATCCAATTTGAACTTATTTTCAACCAAGCCGCCCTTTTGAGTTTTCAACTCAATGATCTTTTTTCTTTTTTCTCTAACTTTTGACTATGCAGCCCTTTCGGGTTTTCGACTTGACGAGTTGCTCTAATTTTTTTCTAAGTCACCCTTTTTGAGTTTTCGACTTAGCTAGCTTTTTTATATTTTTATATTTTTTATTATTATTCTTTTTTTATACAAATGAATAAAAAAAGGAATGAAACATTGGCACCTAGAGGAAAATATGATCTCATTAGGATGACACTCCTACCAGACAAAACCTTTTTGAATAGAGAATCCCAATATAAGCTAGAGCTTTGATTATCCTTTTTGCTTAGATTTTAGATAACGTTGATCATTATGAAAGACATTCATTTTTATGCTCATTAGACCCCGATAAACTTGTGAGCATTCAATATGGCCTTGATGGATTTGATGGTTGTCCATTTGTTCGAGGCAATAAGGAAAAAACTAGTGATGTTGAATTTTTTCCTTAAGCAAATTCACTACATTATCTTTTAAAATGAGATCCATTATCATTGATTATTTCCAAAGGTAGCACGAACCACCAAAGGATGTTGATTTGGATGAGTGTGCTTTATTTTAAAATTCAATGCCTGATAATTGTTATGTTTCTACTCACCTTATAAAGTAGTTTATGGCCATCAAGATGTGCTCATATCTATTTGAAGATTTTTCCAATGATGCACATGCCTCAATTGGAAATGGCAAATGGATTGTAGTGGATGCAAAAGGCCAAATAATGATTTTGGAGCTTTGTATGGATGTGATATTTTCGTTTATATTTGGCTTGATCTTTTACCACCATGAAGGTGTCCTGTGTCCTGTAGCATATCACCATTTGACTTTAAAGTTATTTTGTTCGATCTAATTGCCCTTTTTGTTATAAGAACTGTACTTTTCCTTATCCACAAGATGGATCTAAGTTTGAATGCGACCTACATGGAGGATGATAAAAGAGGCCATTGTAGAACTAACCATGTGGTCTATCAATAGATTGAAGCAAAGGAACTCATCCTTTGGGAAACTTTTTCTCAGACATATGAAAATTTCATCCTTCTTTGTACTATTTTGGATAACCTTAAAGATTTGGTGATAGGCTTGATGAACTCATTATTTAGCAGTTCAAAGACAATCTTTGTTTTATGTGCTTATATCCTTATATGAGATAATTCATATACTCTTGAATTATGTTTATCTGGTGATGTCAGTGATTTTACTTCATGCTAAAGCTTATTGATCCTTTTGCCTTTTTCCTCTTCTTTCTTCTATCATTCTTTCTTTTATTATTATTTTTTATTATTTACTCATTCAAATTAGATTCAATATTATGAGGCCTTTCCCGAGCACCATGTCCGGTCCTCTCAAGGAATCAGAACTCTTATTTAGGGGCCGGTCCTACATTGCGAGTTGTCATCACCTTTTCTGTTTTGTTTTTGAAAGATTGATTGATTTTTTGTTTATCATGTTTTCAATTATGTTTTGAAATCTGCTTAGGTTTTTGAAATCTATTTTTGGAGAGTTACCACCTTAATTTTTTTTTGAATAGGAAAATAAAAGGATCAAACCCAAAAATTACTCCAATTTTGTTACATAAGGATAAAATGCACTAGACCTTCGAACCGAGTTGGATTCGGGGACTAGGTTTTCGATTTCAGAAATTTTTACTTGACTTTGATTAATTATGACTTAATATTCTATTTTATTGATCAATTTATATTGCATGGCATTTATATGGGAAGAAGTAAATAAATCAAAAAGCAATAAAACATACTTCTAAAGCAGTAAATAATTATTACATAACCGACAATTGAAGATATTAACTCTAGCCCTTGTAGGTTCTAGGTTAATCACGCATTCCTCCATCCAAATAAATGGGAGGTATTGAGTCTTCCTTATGGGTTCTAAGTCAATCACATGTCCTCCAAAATAAATGAATTTAAAGCAAATAAATGGGAAAAATATTTTGGGATTTTTGGATTTGATGCTCGATTAAAAGCATGCCTACGTATTCCATTTGAATAAGAATTAAAATCAACATAGTTCACCCTTCTTATGAAGGGTTTGGCGTCTAATTCCAGGCTTACAAGTATATTTTTGGTTTGATAAAAAGTTTGGTTCAAGTCTGGTCAAAAGTTTGATTTTTACCTTTCTGTGTTGTTTTCGAGGCGGATGTAGTTGGAGAGCCTTAGCAAATCGGAGTTCCACCTTGGGATTCAGATTTTAGTTCAAAGAAATCTAATTAATTCAATGATAATTCATTGGAGGTTTTTTCTGATCAACTTTTCGGATATATGGTTCAATGAGAACCAAATGGGCCGGTTTTGTTCAAAGAGAACTAAAAACCCTAAATTATGAACTCAAAGAGAATTTAGTCAGTTCTAAAACTCAAAGAGAGTCAATTTCATTAATTTGAGATGTTACATGCTATAAATTTATGGATGTCATACATGTTATGTATGTATGATGCCGTCTTTTGAGTAATTTAATGCTAAATCTCCTATTTAAATGAGATGCATGCATTTTATGCGATTCTAAATGATTTATACAAATTCATGCAAATTCAATGCATTTAGAGAGCGAAGTCATGCAATGAAACACGATGAAATGCTATTTTATGCATTAAGATGCCCCTTGAATTCCCCACTTTTGAGGGAAGGTGATTTGGGAAAAGGGATTAATTTGTCACTTTTACGGTCTTCGAGGATGAAGGATTTCGACCCTGGTTTGGCTAAAAAGAGATTTTGACGAGGATGTCATATTGGTTCCTAATTGAAGTCATACTAAATCTAGTCAAGCATGAAGGATTGTTGAGGGTAGTGCTTTCAGATTGGTTAAACTATGTTTAGTTTAGTTCTAAGGGTTCATCTTGGATGGTTGAAGTCATTTTTTCTTCGAGTGGATTAGTCTTGTTAGGTCAGCTAAGGTCAGTAATGATCATATTTGTCTTTGAGTTTAATTGGTCCTGTCAAATCGACTAAGGTCTGCTAGGTAAAGCTATGGTCAAATTTGGCATAGAGTTGGATTGGTTTTGTCATATTGGTTCAGGTTTGCTAAGCTATGGGCAGATTTGGCTTGGAATTAGCAGGTCTAGTGGAACATGATTTTTCTATTACTGGTGTCATTTTGGCTGAGACCTCGCACAACTTGGATAGTTGTCAAAGGATTGAGGGGCTTTGGTCTGTTGGCTCAGTTATCCTCTAGGTAAGAAAATGATTCTCCCTTCAAATGATTTTTTCTACTTTTCATTTTGTTTGCTTCTTCTGTTTTTCTATTTTCTTGTTATATGTTTGTCTGTTCTTTCATTTTTTTCATTTTTCAGCTTTTTTTTTTCGATTATCCTTTTCTGCTTGGACTAATTTTTTGACCGAGGCGCCCTTTCAAGTTTTCAACTTGGCAATCTTTTTCTTTTTGCTCTATCTTTTGACCAAGCCATCCTATTGGATTTTTGACTTGACAAGTTGCTCTAATTTTTGCCTAAGCTGTTCTTTCGGGTTTTCAACTTAATAAGCTTTTTTTTTTCTTTTTTAATTTAATTTTACTCTTTGCTTGGAATTTGATCCATTACCTTCTTTGGTTTGGCTCTAGCTTTGCTTCAAATAATGTTGGCTCATTTTATTGCTCTTTTCCAACAACTCTGGATTTCCTTTAGCCATTTTGATGCCTTTTTGTGTGGACCTCAATTTGCTTTGACGTAGAGCAGTAGTGGACTAGTTGACTTTCTAAACTAGCTTCTGAGAACTTTGCACAATTTGAACAGTCATTGCAAGACTGAAGGGCTTAGGTCAATTAGCCCGATGATCCTTGAGGTAAGAAAATGATTCTCCCTTTGGATAATTTTTTCTACTTTCTATTTGTCCGTTTTTTTTTTCTATTTTTCTTCTTTCTCTGGATTTATTCTTTTATTTAAATTTTCATTTCTACTTGTAATATGATCTTGTTCTTTTCTTAAGTTCAGCTCAAGAAGACAGTCAAGCATACTGTGAAGATAAGGAAGGTTACCCAAATTCATGAGCCAGAGAGGGACTTGGAGACTGAGGGAGGTGCCAGACCAATGGTTGAGACGAAGATAGAGGCATTTGCAACTATGGATGATGGTGCAGCTGGGACAGGGGCGTCTGATGCCCTTGGAGGATGACGATGACTCGGATGAGACTAGGAGAGAGCTTATATATATTGATCTGATTTATCTATTTTAGCTTCAAGTTAACTCTCTTCTATTTGACTTTGACTTTTGAAATTGTATTTTGAGGTCTCTTTCATATAATTTTTTGACATGGATGGACTTGTTGTCACGTCCCAATTTTGGAATATGATGGTCTTAAGATGTGGGAACAATTTAAGGCTACCAATACCAGTAGAACCCCTACTTATGACCTATGAGTATTCCTTATCATCACTACCAACAATCAGTATCCTTAATTTATCAGTCATCACCTGTCATAATAATGTTATACTTATCATCTCATCTCATTTATCAATCATCATTACATAATCTCATATAGTTTGGATAACAATAATATCTATTGTTTATACATCATTAACCCATCTATATACAATATCATGGAGCTTTTATGAATACAAAGAAAAGTACAGGCTTTGACATTTACACTTCAAAAGATAGTATGGTCCCAACTGAAGAAGAAAATGTTGGAACCCCTTACTCCAGACCTGAAAATGTTAAATCACTAAAAGGGTGAGTATAAAAATACTCAGTGAGTCAAATATATATTAACATATATTTTGATTAGGTAGATAACAAATATTTAGTAAATAGTCAATAACTGGCTCAATAGATGAACAATGAAGAATCAAATGGTCTATTTAATAAACAATGAATAGTTTCATAGTTAGGGCACCAAATGCCCAAATCAAGGGAAATGAAAAAGGATATAGGTCAATGACATATACACACATGGTGAATGATGGATCAATATAGCAATGGTATATACAAACATGTAGATATAACATATAATGGGACTTAAACACATATCCTTTCTCATTATTGCCAATAGAATTATACATATAAACATGTAGATATAACATATAATGGGACTTAAACACATATCCTTTCTCATTATTGCCAATAGAATTAACATATAATGGGCTTAAACGCATATCCTTTCTCATTATTGCCAATAGAATTACATAAGGTAGGCCAATACCTTATGGTTAGGACTAATCCTTTCCCAACTAGGGTTATAATGTTCATTGTGCACAATGATGATGGTACTTATCCACTACCCCATTGATAAGGTAGCTTAGTCATATTAACTTATCAAATAGGAAGAAAGAACTCATATAAGTGCCAAAAGGCCAATAAAAACATTATAGTGCAATAACACTTTCAATGAACTCATTTGCTTTCTTTCATTCAGACAATATCAGTATGGTTCAATGAACAGGTCTTTGGATCATCAAATGACAAGTCAAATAGCATGGAACTCAAATTTGAGCTAGGTACAAAAGTTATCAAAAAGGGTCAATTGTGCTGGTGAGAAAGCTAGTCACCCGCGCTAGCGACAATGACATTCAGTAGGTAAGATCGTGAAAAATAAAAAGGGCATGTCATCAAACACTTGGTATGCAACATTCAATCACCACTTTGGTATGGTTAAATGGTAAGTTCAAAGAAACTTATGTTCACATTTCAAGTCCATACAATGCTCATTTCAAGGGACATTTCAACACAAGGAAAATGCATCATTTAAAGGCTTGAAAATCAATCAAATTTCAATGAAAATATCAACAATAGGTTCAGCCAAGGGGCTACAAGATACCAATTCAATTTCTTAATTTCAAATAATGGTCTAGGCATGCATAACAATATATAATTGACTCACTTAAACTGTTGGTTCAATAAAAAAACTCCTTAAAACTCTAAGTTGCCAAATTAGACTCACTCATTCACTTGCTGGACAACCTAAGTAGTATGCAATAAACTAATCATTTACCATAGAAAATAATGTCATATTGATCTGAAAGTTTTATGATACCTATCTAACATATGTAATAAGTTCCTTATTAAATTCCATCCAAAATAAATATCATTTTTCCTATGAATTAAATAAATTACAGTAGCTATAATATTTTATTTTACACAGAATTACTCTCTGGTAGCCTTCATTAAATTATATATTTCTCTAGTTAAAGTATCCAATTACTTCAATTATTATTTTTATATTAAACTAGACATATGAGGTTACAACATATCCAAAATTCAGCTTAATATCTTCCCTATAAAATGTTTGGTGAATATCTAAATCTTACCTTATTCCTGTGTAAGAGTCAATCCGGAAAGGTTCTATTATCTTTATTGCATCTCACAACGTACATATTCAATTGAAAAAAAATATTTTTCATACATCTGGTTATCATATATTGGAATTTTTTTCATGCTTTACACTTTGTCAAAATCATTCTTTAAGACCATGAAAATTCGAGTATAATTTTCTACCTTAACATATGTTTAACACTAAAATTGCTTAACAATTACTACTATTAACTTTTAAAGATTAAGAAAAAAAATCAAACAAACAATTTTACCTATAAATCTTGGTGTGAAAAAAAATCTTAACTAGGGTTTTTCAATTTTCCTTTGCTTCTTTGATGGATTTCTTTGTGAAATCAAGTTAAATCTGATGTTTAGCTAAGTTTTTCTACAATTTTTCCTTTGATTCTTTGAAATATTTTAAGATGGATTTCAGGAGGAGATTTCATCCATGGATAAGGAAGAAGAATAAAGGAAGATAAAAATGAGGAAAATGAAAAAAAAAATGGCCCTTTTATTTTATGCTAATTAAACTTTCCATAATTTGAATTCCCTCTTCAACACTTCTAGTAATCATATTTTGGACCCATAACTCATACCTATTCACCTTTTTCCCCACTTTGATTTTGAAATAGTATTCCTTATATTCCTCCAAGTTATGATTCTAATGGTGCATTTAAATATATGCACTTCTAAGCCCGTTCGAAAAACAAAGCACCGAGGTCCCTACTTAACTGTCGGGATTGGTTTTCGTGATTTGTCCTATTACTCACGTATGATGTTCATATGGTTTATTAAAGTATTTTTGTATTTGAACTGAGAAAAATTTTAGGATGTTACACTCTATCCCCTTTCAATAAAATTTTTCTTTGAATTTTAATCATTATTGTACCATTAATGAAATATCGATGGACATTCAACTCATACGTCTTACTTACTCTCCTATATTCATTTCCCCATTGATTGGTTCATTTATGACACTGCATCTATCGGATCTTTACATTGCATATTATCAAATTTAATAATGAACAATCTTGAACGGTGTCTCCTTATAGGTCAAATATTTATCTATCTTGATAGGTTCTCATAAAATCAGGTTATCAGGGCCTAGTTTCAATCTTGGGTTTCCATTTCATAATAGATTCACATTACACTCTATCATTGGTTTCTATATTAGGTTAACACATAACATTTCATCTTTAATCTCTTTATTATAGTTCAAGTATACATATCTTATCTTTACATTTTCATTTAGGAACATAGGCATCTTTAAGAGTATTAGCATCAATTACTTATCTATATTCAATTTTAGACATAAACACTAGTGTAACAAATGAACAAACAAAATTTAAATATAATAACATTTATGTTACTTCTTATTGTATTGAAAACATACCCGTAGTGGTCGTGTCTGATCTTTGAGTTTCTCGGGTGTCAATGGCAAACATTCTAGCCTAACCCTTCCCTACTGGTACCTGACTATTAATCTGACTTTGTCCTTGTCCTCTCCCTCTACCTTTGCTTCATGTATCTCTATCCTCTCTTATACTCATTTGTACTATAGGTTCTAAAACTAATGCAGTTGTCTGCTATTAACCCCACATTGGATAGTTCTTGATAAAATGCCCTTGTTGGCCACATCTTAGACATGCACTAGTCTGTATTCTACATTCTCCTCTATGTCTCCTACCATAATAGTCACATACAAGAATAATAAACATCTGTGATGCTGCCTATTATAGCCTCTTAAAAATTCCAGTGGCGATGATTCCATAATATCCTCAATGTGACTTCTCCTCTAACTACCTTTTTGTTGCCTCTATTCAATTCTAATATCTTACTCTATGAATTTATGATGTGAACTCCCTTCATCTTTTCTCTGTTGTCCTCCCATGCCACCTTTTCTTCTTTGTTCCCATTTTGATCTTTCTTCATTATACTTTTCTTTCATTTGAATGGCCTTATCAATAATCTTCATCGAAGTGAATTTAGTAGATAACAGTGCATTATGCAAAGAGGCATGTAATTCATACATAAATCTACTTATCATGTCTACTTTTATCTGCACTATGTGGCTTGCATATTTACTTAACCTGATGAACTCATTAGCATACTCTTGTACACTAAGGTTCCCTTGCTATAATTTTTCAAATTGGGTTATGCCTCTTTCCCTTACACCTTCAGTCATATATTCATTTATTAATGTCATTCTAAATTGTACCTAGGTCGATGTTACATCATTATAAAATTGTTCCTCCATATGCCTAACATACCAGTTCCAGGCATTCCTTGTCAATAAAAGTCCAACCAACTCTACTGACCTAGCATCTGAACATGGTAGCCTTCTTACTACCTTTTCCATTTGCTTTAGGAAATCTGTGGGTTCCTCACCATACTCTCCCTTAAATTCTGGCAAATTCAACTTAGAAAGGTAAACATACTTACTCCACCTTCATCTATCATACGTCCACCCTTTTGAACTACATGTTCACCTGGCACAGGTGCTAGTAGAACAACTAGTGTAACAATTGGTGGTACATGTGGTGGCACTGCTGGTCTCTCTCTTCTCAATTCTTGTATTTCCCATCTCAACTCCATCATCCCTTGTATTATCTATAGTTTCTAGGCATCCTCATCCTCTCTAGCTTCCTTTGTCCTTCTTCTGAATCTGGGAGGTTCCTCTGATTCTTCTCTTACTAATGATTCATTTGAGGCAACCTCTGCCTCTCTACTAGGCTACTATGCCCTCTCACCTCTATGATCTCTAGCTCATTCACGTCTCTCTGACAACATTCTGATCACTACAAGATAAATATAATGATATACCATGTCACGACTATCATAGGATTACTCATATCAAACAAATGACAAGATAAGAATTCCTATGCTCTATGGTTCACCTATGCCTTATTGACACATATCTATATGCTACAAGTATATCTATGCTTTGTTACCACCTCTGTCACATCCTAATTTTGAAACATGATAGTCCTAGGATATGGAAATAACTTAAGGCTACCAACACTCGTAGAACCCCTGCTTATGACCTATCATCATTCCCTATCATCACTATCAAAAATCAATATCCTCAATTTATCAGTCATCACCTGTCACAATAATGCTATACTTGTAATCTCATCTCATTTATCAATCATCATTACTGAATCTCATCATGTCATAATACATCATATACTTTGGATAACAATAATATCTATTATTTATACATCATTAACCCATCTATATATAATACCATGGAGCTACTATGAATATAAAGAAAATTACAAGCTTTGACATTTACACTGCAAAATATAGTCTAGTCTAAACTGAAAAGGGAAATATTGGAATGCCTTACTCCTGACCTGAAAATGTTACACCACTGAAAAGGTGAGTATAAAAATACTAAGTGAGTCAAATATATATAACCATACATTCTAAATAGGTAGATAAAAATATCCAGTAAATAGTCAACAACTGGCTCAATATATGAACAATGGACAATCAAATGGTCTATTTAATGAACAATGAATAATTTCATAGTTAGCATACCAAATGCCCAAATCAAGGGAAATGAAAAAGTATATAGGTCAACGATATATAAACACAAGGTCAATTATGGATCAATATAGCAATGTTACATATAAACATATAGATATAATAAATAATGGGCCTTGAATGCATATCCTTTTTCACTATTGTCAATAGAATTACTTAAGGCAGGCCAATACCTTATGGCTAGGACTTATCCCTTCCTAACTAGGGTTACAATGTTCATTATGCACAATGCCGATAGCACTTACCTACTACCCCATTGGTAAGGTAGCTCTACCATATTAACATATCAAATATGAAGAAAGAACTCATATGGGTGCCAAAAGGCCAATAAAAATATTATAGTGCAATAACACTTTCAATGAACACATTTGTTTTCTTTCATTCAGTCAATATCAATATGGTTCAATGAACAAGTCTTAGGATCATCAAATGACAAGTCAAATAGCATGGAACTCAAATTTTAGATAGGTACAAAAGTTGTCAAAAAGGGTCAATTGCACTGGTGAGAAAGCTAGTCACCCGCGCTGGAGACAATGGCATTCATTCGGTAAGCTCATGAAAAATAAAAGGGCATTTCATCAAATAATTGGTGTACAACATTCAAACATCATTTTCACATTTTAAGTCTATTCAAAGCTCATTTCAGGGGACATTTCAATACAAGGAAAATGGATCATTTCAAGGCTTGAAAATCAATCAAATTTCAATGAAAATATCAACAATAGGTTCGACCAAGGGGCTACAAGATACCAATTCAATTTCTTAATTTCAAATAATGTTCTAGTCATGCATAACAATATATAATTGACTCACCTAAACTATCGGTTCGATAAAAAACTTCTTAAAACTCCAAGTTGCCGAATTAGGCTCATTGATTCACTTGTTGGACTGCCTGAGAAGTATGCAATAAACTAATCATTTACCATAGCAAATAATGTTATATTGATCTGAAATTTTTATGAGACCTAGATAACATATGTACTAAGATCAATATTAAATTTTATCTAAAACAAATATTATTTTCACTATGAATTAAATAAATTACAGTAGCTATAACATTATGTTTTACATATAATTACTCTTTGGCAGCCTTGACTAAATTACATATTTCTCTAGCTTCAATTATCCAATTACTTCAATTAGTTTTTCCTCTTAAATTATACATATGAGGCTACAACATCTCCAAAATTCAGCTTAATATCTTCTCTGTAAAATGTTTGGTGAATATCTAAATCTTACCCTGTTCCTGTGTAAAAGTAAATTCGGATAGGTTCTATTATCTTGGTTGTATCTCACAACATACATATTCAATTGAAAAACTATTTTATACCATCTATATATTGAAACATTTTTCATGTTTTGTACTTTATCAAAATCGTTCTTTAAGACTATGAAAATATAAGTATAAGTTTTTGCCTTAACATGTGTTTAACACTAAAATTTCTTAACAATTACTTATATTAACTCTTAAAGATTAACAAAGAAAGAAAACAAACAATTTTACCTATTAATATTTATGTGGCAAAAATCTTAACTAGGGTTCTTTAATTTTTCTTTGCTTCTTTGATGGATTTTTTGGTGTAATCAAGTTAAATTTGATGTTTAGCTAAGTTTTTCTTTAATATTTCCTTTGATTCTTTGAAATATTTTGAGAGGTATTTCAGGTGGAGATTTTGGCCATGGATAAGGAAGAAGAAGAAAAGAAGATACAAATGAGGAAAATGACAAAAAAAGGCTCTTTTATACAAATTAAATTTTCCATAATTTGAATTTCCTCCCTGACACTTCTAGTAATCATATTTTTTACCTTTAACTTATATCTATTTACTTTTTTGTCCCACTTTAATTCTGAAATAATATTTCTTATATTCATCTGGCTTATAATTCCAATGGTGCATTTAAATATATGCACTTCCAAGCCCGTTCGAAAAATGAAGCACCGAGATGCCTGGGGTCAGTTTTCGTGATTTGTCCTATTATTCATGTATGATTTTCCTATGGTTAAATGAAGTATTTCTATGTTTGAAATGAGAAAAATTTTAGGGTGTTATACTTGTCCAGTCATAAATTGTTGTTTGACTGAGATGATGAAATATAACTCTTAGACGAGAAAAGATTTTTTACGAGACTGTATTTAGACATGACATAATTTTTAACGAACCATGATACTTTGTATATTTTTATCACCAAAGTCGATTATGGTGAATTACACATGATATGATTCTTTTTTCTTTTTCTTTTTCTTTTTTCTTTTATGCTTTAACTTTTAACCAAGCTGCCCTTGCAGGTTTTCGATTTAATGAGCTACTCTAACTTTTGTCTAAGCCGCCCTTTATGGTTTTCAACTTAGCAAGTTAGCCTTAATTTTTGCCTAAATCGCCCTTTCATATTTTAGCTTAGCGAGATGGCAAATGAATCAAATTACTATTTAAAAATTTGGCACAAAATGATAATTTTATTATGAATTGGACCGTATGTAAAAAGTGCTACCTACGTATCTCCATCTTTTTTCTTTTTCTTTTTAATTTCAAGAATCAGGTTCACATAGTTCTATGAGGCCTTGCCCAATCTCTGTATCACCGGTCCGCTGTGCGCGGGAACTAGAACGCTTATTTAGGTTTGACCTCACATCAGTGAAATACATGGCTGCTTGGAAGTTTTGTTTATCAATTCTTTTGAAAATTGTTTCATTTCTATTTTGAAACCTGTTTTGAGTTTAATTTGTTTTGAAAATGAGTTTTGGGGGCTCACCATATTAATTTTATTTTTGTTTAGAAAATATAAGGAAAACCCCAAAAATTACTCTAATTTAGTTTCCAGAATGGATAAAATGCACTAGACCTTCGAACAAATCTGAGTTCATGGATTAGGTTTTTTATTTAAAAAATTTTGATTTGGCTCTTGATTAATTCTAACTTAAATCTATAATTTCATGAACAAAATAATATTGCATAGCATATATTGGATGCTAAGGTAGTAAATATATCATTTTAAAGCATTAAATAAATGTAAGTTAGTTCTACATCAATTTAGAATCGAGGTGATAACTCTAACCCTGATGGGTTTTAGGTTAACCATAGGAGCCTCAATATACCAGCCTGATAAGTGGTATTAACTCTAGCTCTCATGGGCTCTAGGTCAATCACAAATCTGTCGGTCAAATTGGGGGAGTGAGGAGGGGAACAATAGGCATCAAGGATGAATATTCAAGATGAGAAGGCAGTGCAGGTAGGTAACAAGAAGGAATTAGTGAGCAAGAGGAAGGAAGAGATGAGTAAAAGCAATAATAAGGTAGGTGAAAAGAAGGATAGGATAACAAAGGCTAGTAGACTGGAAAGCCTAAGCAGACACAGGGTGGAGAAAATGTGAGGAAATATGTTTCGATTTGCATCTCCATATTGGAGCATGCCTAAGTATCCCTTCGAATGGGAATCAAAATCCATCATATTTAGCCCCTCTTATGAGAGGATTTTTGGTTTGGTCGGAAAATGAATTTGGCTTTTGGTAAAGGGAATCAAAATCCAACAAAGTTAGCCCCTCTTACGAGAGCATTTTTTATTTGGTCAAAAATTATTTGGCTTTTGGTAGAGTCAAAGGTCGGGTTTGGGTCAGTCTTATGAGTCTGTTTCAAAATGATATTTTTGATTTAGAGGAAGTTTGATTATCCCTTCCTTGAAGATTTACGGGTTAGAGGAAGTCGAAATGCCTTGTTGGACTAAAATTTTACTTTTTAGAGTCAGTTGAGTAGAATCAGATCGATTGACCACTCTTGCTAAATTAGTCCAAGAAAGACTAATTTAAGGCTCTATTGGCCAAATGTAGGTCTTCAACTTCTCAAAATCTAAGAAAGACTTGAGAATCCGATTTTTCTTAAGGAAAGGAAAATTGGTTAAAACTTGAGAAAATTGCTTGGAGGGAGAGAGGAGATAGCTAGTTTGAGGAAATTTCAACCTAAGAAGCTAGTGTGTGGAAAATGGAGGGGTGAGGAGATATCTATAGAGTATTGAAGGGAATTCTAGTCTTTTGGATTCGAGCTAGATTTGGTGGATCCACTAGCATGTCTAGTGTCATCCACCAGTAAGAGCGACGAATTTGGGGCTTAAGGTTGGCAGATGGTAGATTGGCACTGGAGAATCATCCACCCTTACTAGTTGTAATACCCTAGAAAGTTATAACTCTCATGAATGAATTAATTCTCAGTATGTGGTCCATTAGTCTTAAAATGATGGGAAATAATTTTAGAGACATAGTTAGAAAGCGAACTTGATACTTTTTCAGAAAGCGGCAGTGTCCGAGAAATTAGCAGTCTGATCAACGGAAGAATTTTTGAAGTTGATCTAGGGGTAAAAGATCACTATAATTTATGTGTAATTTTGGTAAAAAGAAAGAAGTTAAAATCATTTAGGAACACTGAAAAAGTAACCAATGGCATTTTTGTACATAAATGGAAGTTATAGTGAAAATTGGTCGGTTGGGGTTACATAATAACTCTATAACCATTTTTATAAATAAGTATAAATTAAAATAAGCTTAGTGACTCCCAACTCTGATATCTAATTGCAGACAAAATTGACAGAATACATTACAGAAGATTTTGGACCAAAGTGTTATGGATGAAAGTTTGGGGAGTTAGTTGTAATTGTGCAAATTGATATTTTCTATTTATTTTTGCCTTAGCCATTTCTACTCAATTTCTTCTTCTTTCTTCTTTCATTGTGTCGAACCATTTCTTGCTTTCTTCCTTCCATTTCTTCATCATTTCTTATAGATTTCTTAAGGAATTTGATAGAAAACTAACAAGTCAACTAAGCTTTCTTCATTTTCATCATCAATTTGTAGAAAGGAGCTAAGGATTTCAAGGTCAAAGCTCTCAAAGATTTCGGTCATTTGTTCAACTTAAGGTAAGAATGAGTTTTGTTTGATTTTATTGTTTATTTAGATATTATTTAGGTTGTATTAGATAGGTTTAGTATTAATTTGCATCAATTGATGGTAATTTGTGGAAATCCCTAAATTGGTTGGCTAAATTGAAGTTGTAAGAAATGAGTTAATGAATTAGTATTAGGTTTTGTTAATTGATGTTAGAATTAGTTAATTGGATGTGAATGGATAACTAATTGATGGATTAATTAATGTAGAATTGGAGATTTGATAAAGGTGTATTACAAAGTGACCTAATTGGTACATTTGGGAAATTTGATGGAATTGGTTTGTGAAAAGGTGATTTGAAGCTTTAGGTGTGTTTACTTTGCATCAAATTACATGCCTATATCATTGAATTGATGAATGGAAACCAATTGTGAAATCCCTCATTTAGCCGAAACACTTTACTATTCATTGCCTTTGAAAATTTCTTCATTTTTACTTGATTTTCTCTTGCCATTTGATCCCATTTTGATGTTGTTTAAGTGTGTTTCTTGATGCCTATACTTGTTTGCCAATGTAACTTTGTATTGATTAAATTGGGTAAGTCAAGTTTGTAACCTAACCTAACCTATTGGCTTGCCATTGTATGCCTACCACATGTTCGATGAAATTCCTAGTTCATTTGCCATTGACCTATTGATTTGTATTCCATAAGCCTACCATTTGAATGCCATTGTCACCAGCGACGTTGGCATGCCAATTGGCCTACCAATTTTTGTCACCGGACCAACTTTTGTTCCATACCATTATTGTTTACCATAACCTTTATCCTTGCTTATATATTGTGTTATGCTATGCACTAGCTGTCGGCAATGTGCACATTGAAATTGATGCACTAGCTGGAAAGGGTTATTGGTCCTGGCTATAGGACCTGATCAGTCTTATGCCTATGTGATATGTGATCGACTGTGTGATTACACATAGTCTACGTGTTTCATGGCCCTTTGTCTGTCTTACTATATGATTCCTTGATTGGATATGACCATTGATATTTCCATTGATTTCAGGTTTAGATTCTATAAACCTATATGATTTTTACTATACCATTATTCTTTATCATGAGTATAACAATACTTAAGCCTATATTTCATTAATGATGTATGTAAATTCACTGAGTATCATCTATACTCACCATTTCATTGTTTACCCATTTCAGGAGAGGAGTAGAGTGTAAAATCCTATTGTCCATCTTTTGAGGATTTCTGCCACAGTATTTGATGTATATTTTTTGGATTACTGTATTATTATTATTATTATTTTGGTTTTCATTATCTAGTTGCTCCATAGGGTATGTATGGGTTACCTAGGAGATGAACATATGTATATGATGCTTGATGGTATATTTAAGCTTTATGATGATATTGTGATGATTACAGCCAATTGCAGAAATTACAAAATGATTGACAAAATAACAAAATGAATAGTAATTAACTAAAATGGATAATAAACTGTGGTTTATAGATGATGTATATGATACTGGGTTCTACAAGTGCTGATCGTCATTGGCATCTCCCGTGCCCTAGGACCGTCGCGGTCAGGGAAACCGGGTCATGACTGAGGTGGTAT
Source organism: Aleurites moluccanus (assembly GCA_948193065.1). NCBI lineage: Eukaryota > Viridiplantae > Streptophyta > Magnoliopsida > Malpighiales > Euphorbiaceae > Aleurites > Aleurites moluccanus. Next base: position 30,019 of record CANXYC012261018.1, read on the forward strand.
CAGAGCACTAGGTTTACAGATTGTGAATCTAGGTTACAGATGAATAGTGAATGAATTACAGAGGAATAATGACTAAGTACAGAATAGGGAAGAATTAAGTATACTATGGAGCATAGGATTTCCTTTGTCGTCCTTTGCAGTTATCGTCTACTATATGTTATTATTCTACGTTTCTGCTATATTCTGAGACTGTTTTCGCTTTTTCCAATAGATTATAGAGATGTCCAACAGTAGGGACAGAGATACCAGGGAAGCAGAGGTAGCCTCCAATGAGTCATTGGTTAGGGAGATTGCTGTATCGAAGGGTCCGTCTCGATCCTGACAGACTTCAGAGGATTCTGAGAGGGGCGATGACCCCTGGAGAGTGGAGATGATGAGAAGGTTATTGGAGTTCTGGAAGGAGATGGCAAAGATGAGATGGGAGAGACAGCAGGTACAGCCACCACCTGCTCTAGCAGTAGTGCCTCCACTAGTAGTACCTGAGGCAGTTCCTGTAGCACCGGCTCCTATGCAGCTAGTGGGGACTCAAAAGGAGCCAGTTGTACAAGGAGGTAGGAGAGAGATTAAGGAGGGAGGAGTATCTATGTTTAGCTTTCTGAAACTAAACTTGCCTGAGTTTAGAGGGGATAGAGGCACAAATCCAGTTGATTTCTTGGAGGAGGTGGCGAAGGTAGTGAGGAGACTACCTTGTTCAGAGTTTAGAGCTGTTGAGCTGGTTGGATTATTGCTTAAGGGTAAAGCATGGACTTGGTTCTCTAGGCATATGGAGGTTAGGATATATGGTGAGCACCCACCTACATGGGCAGAGTTCAGGCAGGGTTTGATTGATGAGTTCATTACCGAGGGCATGAAGACCCGTAATTTGGTCAGATTTGAGCAACTTGAGCAGGGAGACAAATCAGTAAAGGAGTATGCGGAGGAGTTTATTCAGCTGAGTAGATATGCTACTCACATAGTACCTATAGAGGCTGATCTGATTAGTAGGTTTCGGAGGGGTCTGCATGCTGCACTCCATAATGCATTATTGGCTACTAAATTCACTTCTTTGACTACAATGATTGATAAAGCCACACAGATGGAGGAGAAGTACAAGACTGAGAGAGCCAAGAGGGATTAAAAGAGGAAAGGTGGTCCAGGATCACAGGTTAGGAGGGGGGAGAGCAGCTCCCATCCTAGGCAGGTAGAGTCGGTACCTCAGTTTGAGCAGAGATCATCAGAGGGTAGTTAGAGGAGGAGACTATAGAGTAGGGGACAGCCAGTAGTACGGTCTACACCTGCTTACTCACAGGACTGTTCTAGACCAGCAGCACAAGTACTTGGTGTGCCAGTTTGTAGGTTTTATGGACGGAGGCACAAAGGAGAGTGTCAGTTACAGACAGAAGCTTGTTTGAAGTGTGGCCAACAAGGTCACTTCATTAACAGATGTCCTCTATGGGGTGAGCAGCAGCAGCCATCTATTACAGTTTCTCAGCCAGTGGTTCATACTAGTCAAAATCTAGGTAGAGAGGCTATAGCTAAAGGCAGAGGCAGGAGAGAACAGGCTCCCAATGGTACTCAGGCTCTAGCTAGTAGGAGCCAGGGCAGAGTGTTTATTGTCAACACCCAGGATGCCCAGAGATCAAACAATGTTGTCACAGGTACTATCTTGGTTCTGAATGAGATTGTTGATGCCTTATTCGATTCGGGTGCTACTCACTCTTTTGTGTCACCACATTTTGCACCCAAATTGAATAAGGAAAAGAGATTATTAGATGTGCCATTGATGATTGCTACTCCTATGGGTGATTTTGTGGATGTTGATTATTTCTACCTTGATTGCATTATTGTGATCGATGATCATATCTTGCGTGTTGATTTGATTGAGTTACTGATGTTAGAGCTAGATGTTATCTTGGGTATGGACTGGTTGACAAGACATCGGGTAGTGATAGATTGTTATCAGAAGAGAGTTAGATTCCATCCTGAAGGGTAGCTGGAGTTTAAGTTTCAAGGTGAGATTCGGGAGTTTCGAGTTAACTTGATTTCTGCTATCCAAGCTAGGAGGAGGATTGGGAAAGGTTGTTCAACCTATTTGGCACATGTGGTTGATGTACATAAGTCTTCTGTACAGTTGGATCAGATACTGATTGTTCAGGAGTTCCCTGATGTATTTCCAGAGGAGTTACCAGGATTGCCCCCTGACAGGGAGATTGAGTTTGAGATAGAGATGCATGCAGGCACATGCCCTATTTCTATTTCACCATATAGAATGGCTCCAGCTGAACTGAAGGAATTGAAGATACAGTTACAGGAGCTATTGGATAGAGGGTTCATCAGACCAAGTAGTTCTCCTTGGGATGCATCGGTACTATTTGTGAGAAAGAATGATGGCTCATTAAGGATGTGTATAGACTACAGACAGCTAAATAAAGTCACAGTGAAGAATAAGTGTCCTTTGCCAAGGATAGATGACTTATTTGTTAAGCTGTAGGATGACACCCATTTTTCTAAGATTGATCTGAGGTTTGGGTATCATCAGTTGAAGATCAGGAGGGGTGATATACCCAAGACTGCTTTCAGAACCCATTATGGACATTATTAGTTTTTGGTGTTGCCATTCGGGTGACCAATGCACCGGCGGCTTTCATGGATCTGATGAACAGGGTGTTAAGGTCGTATTTGGATAAGTTTTTCATCGTATTCATTGATGACATACTTATTTATTCCAGGAGTGAGGAGGAGCACAAAGAGCATCTGAGGATTATTTTGCAAACACTTCAGGAGCATCGATTGTATGCTAAATTGTCTAAATGCCAGTTCTGGTTGATCGAAGTGTGCTTTCTTGGGCATGTTATATGCAAGGATGGGATTAAGGTGGATCCTTAGAAGATTAAGGTGATAGCTAAGTAGCCACAACCTACCAGTGATTCAAAGGTGCGCAGTTTTTTGGGTATGGCTGGATATTATCGGAGATTTATGAAGGATTTCTCCCATATTATAGCTTTTTTGACTATACTGATGAGAAAACAGGAGCGGTATGTCTGGACGGATGATTGTGACCGTAGCTTCCAGACTTTGAAGTATTGCCTTACCAGTGCTCCGGTTTTGGCATTACCAGTTGAGGGAGAGAAATTCACAGTGTATTGTGATGCTTCACGGATTGGTCTAGGTTGTGTACTGATGCAGATGGGTAGGGTGATTGCTTATGCTTCTCGTCAGTTAAAGAAGCATGAAGCAAATTATCCGACTCATGATTTGGAGATGGCAGCGGTCATTTTTGCCTTGAAGATTTGGAGACATTATTTGTATGGATCGAAATGCGAGATATATATTGATCATAAGAGTCTACAATATATATTTCAGCATAAGGATCTGAATCTAAGGCAACCCATATTGGTAGAGCTTCTAAAAGATTATGACTGTGATAGTCTCTATCACCCAGGGAAGAGAATCTCATTTTGTGATTGGCATGAGGCCATTGATCAGATAGATGAGAGTTGGCAGATTTGGAAGTGGAGTTAGAGTTGGGATCCCAGGATCAAAACCAGGCTCTGATAACCCAATTTCGAGCGAAATCACTGTTGATTGATGATATTAAAATGGCTCAGGATAGGGGTCCTTATCTGCTGAAGCTCAAGGGAGAGGTACAGAGTGGATGGATGACAGAGTTCACAGTAGAGGATGGGATACTGAGATGTAGGAAACATATTTGTGCACTAGATTTTGATGGGCTACAGGATCGGATTATGAGAGAGGCTCACTACTCAGCTTACAGTGTACATCCAGGGATTACCAAGATGTACCATGATTTGAGGGATGTTTATTGGTGGCCAAGGATGAAGAAAGACGTAGCTCAGATTGTGTCTAAATGTTTAGCCTGTCAGCAGGTTAAGTTTGAGCACTAAAAGCCATTAGGGCTACTTCAGGAGATAGAGTTGCTAGAGTGGAAATGGGACCATGTGACTATGGATTTTATAGTTGGTCTACCACAGACTTCGAGGGGATATGATTCTATTTGGATGAATATTGACCGTTTGACGAAGTCTGCTAATTTTCTAGAGGTTAAGACCAACTATATGGCAGCTCAGTACGCACAGTTGTATGTGAATAAGATTGTGCATCTTCATGGAGTTCCTTTGGTGAATATATCAGACAGGGGTACACAGTTCACATCTCAGTTTTGGCAGAAATTTTAGGAGGCTATAGGTACCCAGTTACTATTCAGTATTGCTTTTCATCGGCAGACTGATGGGCAGTTGGAGAGGACAATCCAAACGTTGGAGGATATGCTCAGATTATGTGTTCTAGATTTCAAGGGTAAGTGGGATTATTATCTGCCATTGATAGAGTTCTCCTACAATAACAGTTATCAGTCTTCTATTGGTATGGCTCCATTTGAAGTACCATATGGTAGGAAGTGCAGATCTCCAGTGTGTTGGGTGGAACCGGGAGAGAAACAGCTAGAAGGACCAGAGTTGATCAGAGAGACTATGGAAAAGGTTCCTATGATCAGAGATCAGATGAGGACTGGCTTCAGTAGGCAGAAGAGTTATATTGATCCGAAGAGGAAGGATGTACATTTTGCAGTTGGTGATCATGTCTTCCTTAAGGTCTCACCGATGAGGGGTGTTATGAGATTTGTGAAGAGGGGTAAGCTATCACCAAGATTTATAGGCCCATTTGAGATACTTCAAAAAAATGGTAGTGTGGCCTATAGATTGGCTCTTCCACCCAGTATGAGCCATGTACATCCATTTTTCCATATATCGATGCTGCAGAAGTATGCGTCTGATCCATCGCACATTTTGGAGGTTCAGGATGTGGATCTCAGTGATGACTTGTCTTATGAGGAGCTACCTGTGGAGATCATTGATAGATAGGTCAGATAGCTTCAGAATAAGGAGATCCCAATGGCTAAGGTGCTTTGGAGGAATCAGTCCATAGAGGAGTACACATGGGAGAGCGAGCAGGAGATCAGGATCCTATACCCATTCCTGTTCCAGCAGTGAGGTATGTTTTATTTAAATTCGAGATCATTGATAGATAGGTCAGACAGCTTCGGAATAAGGAGATCCCAATGGTTAAGGTGCTTTGGAGGAATCAGTCCATAGAGGAGTACACATGGGAGAGCGAGCAAGAGATCAGGAGCCTATACCCATTCCTGTTCCAGTAGTGAGGTATGTTTTATTTAAATTCGAGGATGAATTTATTTATAGGGGGTAGAATGTAATACCCTATAAAGTTATAACTCTCATGCATGAATTAATTCTCAGAATATGGTCCATTAGTCTTGAAATGATGGGAAATAATTTTAGAGACAGTTAGAAAGCGAACTTGATACTTTTTCGGAAAGCGGCAGTGTTCAATTAGCAGTCCGGTCAACAGAAGAATTTTTGAAGTTGATCTGGGGACAAAAGATCACTATAATTTATGTGTAATTTTGGTAAAAAGAAAGAAGTGAAAATCATTTAGGAACACTGAAAAAGTAATCAATGGCATTTTTGTAAATAAATGAAAGTTTAAGGTGTAAAGTGAAAATGGATCAGTCGGGGTTACAGAATAACTCCAAAACCATTTTTATAAATAAGTACAAATTTAAATAAGCTTATTGACTCCCCACTCTGATATCTAATTCCAGACAGAATTGACAAAATAAATTACATAAGATTTTGGACCAAAGTGTAATGGATGGAAGTTCAGGGAGTTAGTTGTAATTGTGCAAATTGATATTTTCTATTTATTTTTGCCTTAGCCATTTCAACTCAATTTCTTCTTCTTTCTTCTTTCATTATGCCGAACCATTTCTTGCTTTCTTCCTTCCATTTCTTCATCATTTCTTATAGATTTCTTAAGGAATTTGATAGAAAACTAACAAATCAACTAAGCTTTCTTCATTTCCATCATCAATTTATAGAAAGGAGCTAAGGATTTTAAGGACAAAGCTCTCAAAGATTTCGGCCATTTGTTCAACTTAAAGTAAGAATGAGTTTTATTTGATTTTATTGTTAGATGTTATTTAGATTGAATTAGATGGGTTAACTGTTAATTTGCATCAATTGATGCTAATTTGTGGAAATCTCTAAATTGGTTGGCTAAATTGAAGTTATAAGAAATGAATTGATGAATTAGTGTTAGGTTTTGTTAATTGATGTTAGAATTAGTTAATTGGATGTGAATGGATAACTAATTGATGGATTAATTAATGTAGAATTGGAGATTTGACAAAGGTGTATTACAAAGTGACCTAATTGGTGCATTTGGGAAATTTGGTGGAATTGGTTTGTGCAAAGGTGGAATTGATTTTATTGTTTATTTAGATGTTATTTAGATTGAATTAGATAGGTTAAGTGTTAATTTGCATCAATTGATGCTAATTTATGGAAATCCCTAATTTGGTTGGCTAAATTAAAGTTGTAAGAAATGAGTTAATGAATTAGTGTTAGGTTTTGTTAATTGATATTAGAATTAGTTAATTAGATGTGAATGGATAACTAATTGATGGATTAATTAATGTAGAATTGGAGATTTGACAAAGGTGTATTACAAAGTGACCTAATTGGTGCATTTGGGAAATTTGGTGGAATTGGTTTATGCAAAGGTGATTTGAAGCTTTAAGTGAGTTTACATTGCATCAAATTACATGCCTATATCATTGAATTGATGAATGGAAACCAATTGTGAAATCCCTCATTTGGCCGAACCACTTTTCTATTCATTGCCATTGAAAATTTCTTTATTTTTCTTGATTTTCCCTTGCCATTTGATCCCATTTTGATGTTGCTTAATTGTGTTTCTTGATGCCTATACTTTGTTTGCCAATGTAACTTTGTATTAACTGAATTGGGCAAGTCAAGTTTATAACCTAACCTAACCTAACCTATTGGCTTACCATTGTATTCCCACCACATGTTTGATGAAATGCCTAGTTCATTTGCCATTGGCCTATTGGCTTGTATTCCATAAGCCTACCATTTGAATGAAATTGTCGCCAGCGATGTTAGCATGCCAATTGGCCTACTAATTTTCGTCACCGAACCAACTTTTGTTCCATACCATTATTGTTTACCATAACCTTTATCCTTACTTATATATTGTGTTATGCTATGCCATTGATTAATATACTACTTGATTTGAATGATATTGATTATATTGACAGTGATGATACCGTTGTTGCATAATGGTATCTATTGACATGTTAACCATTTTTATTGACCTAAATGTGGTTTGACAGAGTTGCCTCACCGACAGGGTCGTGGGTACATACTGTCGACAATGTGCACATTGATATTGATGCCCTAGCTGGGAAGGGTTACTAGTCCAGGCCATAGGACCTGATCATTCTTATGCCTATGTGATATGTGATCGATTATGTGATTACACATAGTCTACATGTTTCATGGCCCTTTGTCTGTCTTACCATATGATTCCTTGATTGGATATGACCATTGATATTTCCATTGATTTCTGGTACAAATTATGTAAACCTATATGATTGTTACTATACCATTATTCTTTATCATGAGTATAATAGTACTTAAGCCTATATTTCATTGATGATGCATGTAAATTCACTGAGTATCATCTATACTCACCATTTCATTGTTTACCCATTTCAGGAGAGGAGTAGAGTGCAGAATCCTGTCGTCTATCTTCCAAGGATTTCTGCCACAGTATTTGATGTATATTTTTTGGATTACTATATTATTATTATTATTTTGGTGTTCATTATCTAGCTGCTCCATGGGGTATGTATGGGTTAGTTAGGAGATGAACATATGTATGCTTGATGGTATATTTAAGCTTTATGATGATATTGTGATGATTACAGCCAATTTCAAAAATTACAGAATGATTGACAGAATAACAGAATGAATGGTAATTAACTAAAATGGATAATAAATTAAGGTTTATAGATGATGCATATGATACTGGGTTCTACGGGTGTCAGTCGCCATTGGCATCTCCCGTGTACTAGGACCGTCGCGATCCGGGAAACCGGGTCATGACACTGATGGAATCCGCTAGTCTTACTAGTGGATGACACTAATAAAGGCTGGTGGATTTTGTTGGCCTTGCCGGTGGATCCTTATGTGTCTGCCCATTTTTTGTCCATCTATCCATCACTTAGCCTCCGACGAGTCCCATTAGGTCCGGTGTAATTCCGTCTAAGGTCCGATGGTGCGAAATCCCATGTTCACAAGTTCTTATTTTTACAATGCATGATCAAATTATGCTATTCGGTTGATTCAAATAATTTTCATCTTGATCCATTAGTATGGCGCCTCCACCAGATAGAATTTTCTAAGCATATATGAACATGAATGGGAGCTTTGATTTCCTTCAACACTAAATTGCTTTCTTCTAAACCTTTGTCAGCTACCCTCTTATTGAAATGTCAAATTAGTTTATATTAGTACCCCTAAATCTAGTATAGGGCATCCAACCATTTTTCATCAACTAAATTCAACTAGTTACGGTAACTCTTGATTTATTATGCTTCATCAAGTCTGCTCTATTGTATGACCCTTGCAAATCAGACTTGCATCGCAATAGGTAGTACCACTTTTATTTCATTGATTAGAGCGCAAAGAGTTGCCCTTATTGCTGTACAAAGTGATATTTTCACCTTTTCGTCTTTCTTAGGGACTAGTATTTTATTAGCCAACCATGATGGGTATGTAATAAGCATAACGAATTCATTATCTAGAAGCTCTATTATTTTCTCATTGACCTTCCATTTTTCTTTATGTCTTTTCAATTTCTGCTTGGAAGGCTTTGTAGGGTTATAAGTTAGAATTCTTTAAACCCCTATGCTTGGGTCTATACCCGTCATGCTTCTGGACTTCCATGCAAAGCAATCCATGAATTCTTTTATTACAGTGCACAAAGTTGTTTAGTGCAATGTACACTTTTGTTTTGTCATTTGTGCCAAGGTTAATTGATTCTTTGCTCTCTTTTTTTCTTTTTCTTTTTTCTTTGATATCTCATTCAGATTGTATTTATGAAAATACAAACATTTACCATAAAAGATCAAATTCTTCATTAAGGACAAAAAGTTACATCATCAATGGTTACAAACCAAAAGATTTCGTTACAGACTCAAAAAATGAAAAAGATGCAACTGACTAAGATTCTGACTTAAGTGTTTGACTTGGACTCTGACTTGACTCTAAACTAGAGGAAGAAAAAGAAGGCTCAAATGACTCAGACTTAGACTCAAGTTTGAATTTTGACTCAACTGGGAGTTCAAACTGGGAAGGAGAGTTGACATTAGGGTTGGGATTCTTCTCAGAGAGCCAATTATCTGGTTGAACCAAGGATAGTTGGATGAGCTTTGTAGGATCTATTTCTACTCCACTTCCTTTTATGAATACTTACTCAAAGAGAGTTTTCCATGTTTTGATCCAACGTGTAGACTGGGCTCCTGGTTCAAGTCCATATTTGTTTAGGGATTTAGAGTAAAGACCATCTCTATTTAGGTTTGAGGTGAAGGTTGTCTCTGTTTGGGCTTGTGGTTCAGGTCCATATTTGTTTTGGGCTCATTGTTTAGGTTCATGTCTATCTTGGGCTCATGGTTCAAGTCTATATCTGTTTTAGGCTCTAGCCTTTTTTGTTGGGCCAAATCAGATTTAGGCTCTTAAGGGATTCTGATGCCAAATGGTTTTGGGCTTCAAGGGTATATCCGGTGCCAAATTGATGCAGATACATAAGATCTGAAATTTAGGAGACAGTTTGACCATAGAGAAAGGTCAAAGACAAAGTAATGGGTCACTGGCACTAATGAGATATGGGATTGACTTGGGCCTAGTCCAATGGGAAACATTGAAACAAATGAGACTTATGTTGATGAGTTGGGCCATTGGCAATGACTAATGTCGTATTTTGGCTAAATTCCTTCATCTATGCCTCTATTTTAGCAGTTTTAGGTTTTTGGGCCATTTCTAATTTTAGGCCTTAGGTAAAAGTTTAGGGCTTTTGGGCCAACTCTATTTGGGATTGGCTTTGAGGTTAGTAGGTTGGATTCACTATAAAAGGCATGGGCATGATATAAATGACTTTCGAGAAAAAAATATTCCTTTATGTTAATTGGTCAAATTTACAGTTTGGTGGTTTGAATCTCTAACTGGTACGATTTTGGAATGAGTAGGTCAGTTTTAGCACAGGTCTAGTATATATGGGTCGAGTTCATGATACAGGTATTATATGTACAGTTATGGTATGTCGGGTTCACTATTTGAGGTGGGTTGGTTTAGTGGGTCAGGTTCATTGTTTGATTCTCGGGTAAGTGGGTTAGGTTCATTGTATGGTGTTTGTTTGGATTTTTGTTGGGTGGGTTAGGTTCACTATCTAATTGGATACATGGTTTTTTGTTTGGTGGATTTGGTCCACTATTTTGGTCGGTTGTTAAGTTTATTGGTGAGTGAGTCAGTATCTCACAGTTTGGGTTGGATATTTGGCTTTTTGGTGAGTGGGTTGGTTTCTCACTGTTTTCAAGTAAGTGGGTCGATTTCACTATTTTAGTGGTAAGTGGGTCAAGTTCACTATTTGATCGAGTACATGGTTTACGGATAAGTGTGTTGGTTTCATTATTTTCGAGTAAATGGGTTGGATTCATTATGTAGGTCAATGTGTCGAATTCATGGTACATGTCTGATATATACAATTATGGTGTGTCGGGTTAACTATTTTAAGGTGTAAGTCTGATGTATAACGTCTTTTAGATTGGTGGGTCAGGTTCATACGGTTGTTTGGGTAAAAAATTTCGAGTAAGCGGATATGGTTCACTGTATGGTTGGTTATATGGTTCATTTGGTGAGTGGGTCGATTTCACTATTTTCTGGCAATAGGTCTGGCTCACTGATACAAGTCAGGTTTGTAAATTTTTTGGGTAAGTTTTCATTTATTCAGGTTTTCTCAATTCATAGACTATTTAGGGTTTGACTGCCAACTTTTTGGTCTTTGGTCCATAAACCTAAAGAGGCATGGTCTTTGCATTGATGCATGTATACATATATGCGTGAGAAAAGTCTTTTCATGATCATGGCATCTAATTTATTATGGTACATGGGCCCTAGGGTCAAGTTCTAGAGTAAAATTACATGAAGGCTAGGTGGCTTAGGTAATCATGGTCCCATGAAGTAGCGATATACCTAACAACCCATGAAACAAAAAGTTTCATGAGAGTCTGATGGTACTACATGCCTCTTTGAAATGATTAAGGATTCATGAGTTTGGATACTTTCACTACCTCTCGGCATACCCAAAAAGTGCCATGTCAATGCTACTCGTACCTAGGCTAAGACTCGTAACGGATAACAAACAAAGAGTCCATGTAATGATGTATGCAATGCAAAGTTAGTTTTAATTTGACAGCCATGTTTTGAATTTCTTTGAAAAATAGTTTAATTTTTAAAATCAATTGGTAGTCATCTTTTTCATTTTGTTAAAAAAATAACAAGTCCCTAGTGGAGTCACCAACTGTAAGGTCTCGCTCAAGGGTCGCTCTAGTCTGCTCGAGCGTCCGGAATGCTCATTAAGGGGTCGGTCTCATGTCACGAATGCTTGGTCGCCTTTTCTATTTTGTTTTTGAAAGATTGCTTGACTTTCTATTTATCATGTTTTCAATTTTGTTTTCAAATATGCTTTGGTTTTTGAAATTTATTTTCTGGGAGTCGCCACCTTAATTTTATTTTTGAATGAGAAAATATAAGGAAAAAATCCAAAAATGACTCCAATTTAGTAGTACAAGGATAAAATGCACTAGACCTTTGAACCGAGTTGGATTCGAGGACTAGGTTTTCAATCTAAGAAATTATGACCTGGCTTTTGATTAATTTTGACATAAAATTTTGTTTTAATGATTAGTTTATATTGCATGGCATTTATATAGGAAGCAGTAAATAAATTGGAAAGAAATAAAGTATGCTTCCAAGGTAGTAAAGAATTATTACATAATCAGCAATTAAGGATATTAACTTTAGCCTTTATGGGTTCTAGGTTAATCACACATTCCTCAATTCAAAAAAATTGGAGGTATGGACTCTAACCCTTATGAGTTATACGTCAATCACATGTCCTCCAAAATAAATGAATTTAAAGCAAATAAATGGAAAAATAATTTTTGGAAATTTTGGATTTAATGCTCAATTAAAAGCATGCCTACGTATCTCGTTTGAATGAGAATCAAAATCCATGTAGTTCACCCTTCTTACAAAGGCTTTAAGGTCATATTTTGAGTTTAAAAGTATGTTTTTAGTCTGATTGAAAGTCTGGTTCGAGTCCGATCGAAAGTTTGATTTATACCTTTCTTTGCAGTTTTCAAGGCGGAGACAGTCAGAGAGCCTTACCGAATCAGAGTTCCACCATTTAAGCTTCATAATACTTCATTTAAGTATGAAAATACTTCATTTAACTATAGGAATAACATGTGTGAATATTAGGACAAACCGCGAAAACCAACCCGATAAGTTGGTAAACACGTCGACATTTCGATTAACGAACGGGTTTAGAAATGTGAATAATTAATATCACCATTAGACTCGTAAGCTCGAGAAATATAAGGAATATTGTTTCAGAATTGAAATGCGACAAAAAGGCAAATAGTTAAAAGTTTCGGATTAAATATGCGAATACGAGAAGTGTTAGGGGGAAAATCAAATTACCTAAAAGTTAATTAATATAAATTCTTTCTAATTCTTCACAAATTTAGAAATTTCCTCCCTTCCTCCATTGTAGATCAAGTTGAACCTCACTTTTCCAAATCTCTATTTTTCTTCAAATTTCAAAGCAAAATTGATAGAAAACCTAGTAAAACATTAAATTAACCTAAACTATACTAATGATTCCTAAAGAAATCAAGCAAAATTTAAAGTGGAAGTGACCTAGGATTTCTTCCATCTTGATGACAAAGAGGTAAATTGATTAATTCCTTGTTCTTTCCATCTATTTTAGATATATAGTAGTAGTTGTTAAAAATTTTAGTGTTAAACACATGTTAAGGTAGAAAATTACACTTGAGTTTTGAAGACCTTAAGAATGATTTTGACAAAGTGTAAAATATAAAAAATATTCCAATATATGTTATCTAAATGGATGTAAAATAGGTTTTCAAATGAATATATACGTTGTGAGATGCAGTTAATAAAATAGAACCTTCCCAGATTAACTTCTACCCAAGAACAAAGTAAGATTTAGATAGTCACCAAACATTGTGCATAGAATATATTAAGCTGAATTTTTGATATATTATAGCATTATATGTCTAGTTTAATAAGAAAAAATAATTGAAATAATTGGATTCTTGTATCTAGAGATATATATAATGTAGTTAAGGCTGCTAGGGAGTAATTTTGTGTAAAATATAATATTTTAGCTACTATAAATAATTTAGTTCATAGGGAAAATGATATTCGTTTTAGATAAAATTTAATAAGGAACTTAGTACATATGTTATCTAGGTCATATAAAAATTTTAGATCAATATGACACTATTTGTATGGAAAATAATTAGTTTATTGCATATTGCTCAGGCTGTCAAGCAAAATTAGTGAGCCTAATTTGACAACTTAGAGTTTTAAAGAGTTTTTGATAGAACCAACAATTTAGGTGGGTTATTTATATATTTTTATGCATGAATAAACTTTGATATTGAATAAACAAATTGATTTGGACCTTGAACTTGAAATGGCGAAACCATGTAATTGGTTTTCCCTTTGAAATTGTTCTTGAATTTAAGCCCTAAATTGAGTTATTCCATTGTTATTTGATTTGATATGAAATGTCCCCTGAATTGATAGCTTTGTGAAATTGATTTGTGTAACATTGATTTTATTTAACTTACCTTGTAACCCTTACAAATTGATGATTGAAAGTTGCACACCAAGTATTCGATAAAAGTCCCTTTGTATTTTTCATGAGCTTACCAACTAAATGTCATTGTCGCCAATGCAAGTCACTAGCTTTCTCACCAACACAATTGACCCTTTTTTACAGCTTTATACCTAGCTCAAATTTGTGTTCTATGCTATTTGACTTGTCATTTGATGATCCTAAGGCTTGTTCATTGAACCATATTGATATTGATTGAATGAAAGAAAGCTAATGAGATCATTGAGAATGCTATTGCACCTTATTGTTTCCATTGGCCTTTTAACACTTGATATGAGTTCTTTCTACCTTTATATGTGTCAATATGATAGAGCTACCTTACCAATGGGGTAATAGGTAAGTACCATCAACATTGTGCATAATGAACATTGTAACCCTGGCTGGGAAGGGATAAGTCCTAACTATAAGGTATTGGCCTGCTTTATGTAATTTTATTGGTAGTAATAAGAAAGAAAATGCGTTCAAGTCCCATTATCTGTTATATCTACATATTTATATTATTCCATTGGCTTATCGATTATTTGATCCTTCCATTCAAATCAATTATTCAACCTTGAACATTTTAATAGTACTTGTCTTTTCTACTTGATTACCTATAATTTAAGCATTTGGTGTGCAATTCCATTGAATTCATTGTTAACCTAATGAGCTACTTGTTGACCCTTATTGGTTATACCAAGCTTAATTGTATGGTAATAAATATTTCACTCACTGAGTGTTTTTATACTCACCCTTTCAGTGGTTTAACATTTTTAAGTCAGGAGTAAGCGGTTCCCAGATATTCTTCTTTAACTGGGACCAGACTATCTATTGCAATATAATGTCAAAGCTTATGCTTTTCCTTTGTATTCATAGAAGCTCCATGGTGTTGTATATAGATGGACTAGTATTGTATAAGAATAGATGTAAATAATATCTAGAATGTATGGTTTTTTAGAAATATGAGATTGTTTAATGATGTGGAGAATAAGGGCACTTTATTCATAATTGTCCATATTAGGAAAGCCAAGGACAGAGGAATAAAAATGATTATCGACAAGAAAATAGAAAAAGACAAGGGCAAAGGTTAGTTAAGAGAGAAAGAAATAGTATACATAAAGGAAAAGAAGTGCTCCACTTGAATTAAAGTAACTAGAAGTATTTCCCTACTTTTAGTAAAATGATAGGTATGACCTTCTAAGTAGAAAAGATATATCTATGTTGTAACACCTACCATTTTCATATGTCATTTTCGAATATATATGTGTGCATAATTTTTAAATTTTATTGGCTGAATTAATTTATTATGCAATAAGTATGAATTTTACTTATTTAATTATTTTGAATAATGATTGTAAATGATCATGGAAAATATTAGCGTATAATGTTGATTGATAGATTGAGTTCCTAAATTTGTAAATATACTCTAAGTGCTGGAAGTTAGGAAATTGAATATCTGTAGCGAATTGCGTAAGTTGGGTTAAGTGTTTTCCAACCGGCCTTGGCGAGCCGGAAATGCCTAGTTGGCTTTGCGAAGAGGCAATGCCAAGCTAGCCTTGCGAGGAGGCAATGCCAAGCTGGCCTTGCGAGGAGGCAATGCGAAGAGGGAAGTGAGAAGAGGAAATACGAAGAGGTAAGTGCGAAGAAGAAATGCGAAGAGGGAAGTGCGAAGAGGAAATGGCGAAGAGGAAATGTGAAGAGGAAATGGCGAAGAGGAAATGGTGAAGAGGAAATATGAAGAGGAAATGGCGAAGAGGGAAGGCGAAGAGGAAATGTCAAGAGGGAAGTGCGAAGAGGAAATAGCGAAGAGGAAAGGCGAAAAGGAAAGGCAAAGAGGAAATGCGAAAAGCAAAGTGCGAAGAGGAAAGGCTAAGAGGGAAGTGCGAAGAGGAAATGGCGAGGAGGAAATGCGAAGAGGAAAATGGGAAGAGGGAATGGCAAAGAGGAAATGCGAAGAGAGTTTGGCGAAGAGGTACATGCGAGCTGGCATATGTGAGTTGGCATGTACGAAGTGGAATAGCAAGCCGGCAACACGAAGAGGCATTAGTGAGCTGGGATTGGCGAGGTGGCAAATTGCGAGCTGGAATAGCAGACCGGATTAACAGTACGAGAATTTAATTAATTCAGTTTTCACTAAGGCAGTAGCTTATATATATGGGCAGTAACTGAAGAAATAAATACTTAAACTTATTATTTCTTCTTCTCTATTCTATAGTGCTCGACCTTTTCTCCACAAGAGCCCAAAGCACTGTTTCTTCTTCTTCATCAGATTTCACGATTTCTCCATCAAATTTCTAGGAAAAAATTCGTGGAAACCCATAGAATTCTTGTGATTATTAAAATTCCATTTTAACTTGTGGAAAGGGATGGAAATATTTTGAGGCAGTGAAGGATAAATTTCTGCCATTGTACCTCATTTGAGGTAAGAATTTATTTGTTGGATTTTATTGATTAAATAGATATTATTTAGGTTGGAATAAATGGGTTTAGTATTATTTTATCTAGATTAACACTAATTCATGGAAATCCCTAAACTCTAGGGTTTATTTGGAACTTTGAAATATGATTTGATAAATTAAGGATGGAATTCATAAATTGATGATGGAATTAGTTAATTGGATGTAAGTGGACAATAAATTGATGATCAATTTGATGTGAAACTGTAGGTTGTGAAAATTGAATTCTCAAAGTAGCCAAAATTGGGGATTTTTGAAGAATTGGTGAAATTGTCTAATCTATTGGCTATTGAAAAGTTGAGGTGAGTTCTACATGCATCATTTGACTTAACAAATTGCTTAATTTGATTGTTGGACACCATTTGAGAAAAACTCCCAAATGGCTGAACCCTACATTGTGTATTATCTTTGATTTTCCTTGAACTTGTAACCATATTCTTTTATCAAATAAGTCCATATATTGTTATATAACTGTGATTCATTGATACTTAACATTTTGATTACCTAACCTAATTTTGTCATATGAATTACCCTTATTACCAAACCATTGATTTGTATTGGATATTGTACATGGCATGGCCATTATTGATTTTGAATATTGATACGTTTGATACCAAACTGATTGATTGAATCCGGATGCCATTGTTGTTAATGGTATCCCTTGTTATTGACCTTGATATGGTTGTAACAGAACTTCCAATTCGATAGGGGAGTGGGGAAATACTGTCGACCTTGTATACATTGTATATTTGTACCCTAGCTGGGAGGGGATTATGGTCCTGGCCATAGGGCCTGATCAGCCTTATGCTTATTTGCCCTGATATGGATGATTTAGGACCTAAATGGTCCAACGATTGATATGTTTGGAGATTGTATGATTTCTTTTCATAAAGTTCATCCCTGTATCTATCTTTCCATATATGATACCTAACTTATATGTTGATTATTGGCTTTATTGTACCTTGATACTTATTTGGTACACTATTACCTTTTCATTAGTACCTTTGTTGTATGACATCTATTATTTATTGGGATGCATGTGAATTCACTGAGTATCATCTATACTCACCCCTTTATTTGTTTCCCCTTTCAGGAGAGTATTAGAGCTGCAGAATCCAGACTTCTACTTCTCTGGGAATTCTGCCACTGATTTTCAGATGTATTGATAGTTTCTCTACTTTGAATAATATTTATTTTGGTGTTCATGATCTAGTTGCTCCATGGGTATGTACGGGTTAGCTAAGAAATGAACATATAATTGATGACGGTTTTATTAAATGGATGATATTATAATTAATGTGATATTTTGGGATTTTATATTTCAGTTATTTCCAGAATGTATGACAGGTTATTAGAATGATTGGTAATTATGAATATGATTTATATATTACATTGAATTGATAGGATTGATGTGACTGATATTGGGTTCTACGGGTGCCGGTCTCCATTGGCATCTACCGTGCCCTAGGACCATCGTGACTCAGGAAATTGGGTCATGACATACCTACACTAGAGGAGCCTGATGTTGCCTCTGCTAAGTAATGAACTCAGCTAAAATCTCATAGTTCCTCTGCAACTGATCCAACCACTGAGCCATATGAACAACATCCACCTGCGGCTCTGGAGGAACATCATCACCTCCCACTCTACCCACTGACCCTTCTTCATAAGATAGCTCTCTTCTAGGATGGCCTCGACCACGTCCTCTTTCTCATCTCGGAGGCATCTCAATACTAATAAGAAAATAAAACAAATTTAGACTCAAAACATAAAATTATCGCAGATCTATACCAAAAGAATACACAACATTGACGTGACAGGAATCCTATGCTCCATAGTCATCTTAATCAAGCACTTATTCTAGGGAACTTGAACATCTATCTATCTATTTTATAATTATAAACCTATAGCTCTGATACCACCTTTGTCACACCCATAATACCACCGATGTGACGGTCCTAGAGCAAGGGTAGGCATAAGGCCACGATAATCCCGTAGAACCCTGAACTAAACTTGTCTCAATCATAATCATACATTCTAACCAATGCAAAACATTATATCTCATAAATCATCATTTATAAGATGACCTCTCTACTTGTTCCTTACCGATCAAAAGATGAATCCAACATCAATATGGAACAAGTGAGAGTCTACAATAACACCCATAGATACAAAATCAACATCCCATAACTAACTACGGAGCTCTAAGAGAATGTACCTCAACAGACATAATTATATTTATATATACATATATCAAAATAATATCCAAAATAATTACATCCAGGCTTCTTGGAAAGAATAAGTTAAGAAGCTCTATCCTCTATATTAGCTCTCTCTCAAGCTACACTAGCACCTGAACCCACAGAAGAGGGATGAGCCTTCAACTCAATAAGATATGAACAACATAAATCAAGAATCTGAATATCAAATCATGAACATGAATATATATACATA
>CANXYC012262756.1:0-10827 GCA_948193065.1 Aleurites moluccanus
CTGCCTCAGTCATTCCCAGAAATTCCAAACACATACTGCATCCCTGCAGGAATTCTCATCCAGACCAGCCTTGCTCAAATAGACACAACTTATCACATACTCAGAATCTTATCAAACCATTTTACAGAATTATAGCTAAAATATAAATTAACAACTTTCATATTTTATATTTTACCCAATTATGTCTTTAAGAGCAAGTAATGGCCAACACTGAATTCTGCTGCAGTTCTAAACAAAGTTTCTGAAATTTTCAAACTTCTCATTCAAAATTTAAAATTTTCCGAACAATTAAAATTAACAAATACATTTCAAAAATGGTAGATATTACAATATGACATGCCACATCAGCGCCAGAGTTCGATCTCCTGCCACATAAATGCAACGTGTGTGCCAATTCAATCGTGATGATGAGTCAGCGTGCCACGTAAACTTATATCACTTTTAGTCACCAAACTTTAGTAGATTTTTCATTTTAATTCCTAAAGAAAAAATTCATTTTCAGATCAATCACTAAAGTTCTAATATTTTTTTTTCATTTATAGGTTATTCACTGAATTTTGAGACCGAAAAATTGACGTGACATGTCATGTTATCGCTTGAGAATAAGTAAACTGCCATGTTGATGCCATGCGAAAGCCACGTAAGCAATGACATGTCAGATATATAATTTAACTTATAAAATAAAAAAATAATTAATTTAATATTTATGCAATATATTAAATAATTTTTGATAATTACTAAAATATAAATAAATTTATAATTTAACAAATACATCTTCATCAATACTCATAAATCTAAATCATCACTTCCTTTGAATAACATGTTTTCCTATTTGGTGAAAGAGTAATTGAAAGTACCACTGGATAATAATGCAACCCATAACTTGATAAAAAAGAAGCCAAACAAACCAACAGTGGTGTTCAATGACGGGATAATACCAACGGTGATATTGAGTTTGTGAGTAATGTATTAATTAAACTTTGAAAAGAGAAGATGAAGCGAGGAGAGAGAATAGGAAGAAAAGTAGAGGGATTTTCATGGCGATTTGAATTTGTATATTTGTTTATAATTAAGCAGAATAAGTGAAGTGAGGAGAAGAAGAAGAGGAAAAGCACATTTAGGTTTTAACTTTTTGTATTTGTTTATAAATTTGTGTATATTTTAGTAGTTATTAAAAATTAAAATATATTGTATAAATATTAAATTAATTATTTAATTTTATATTTTATAAGTTAAATTATGCATGTTTACTTGATATTTGTATTTTTGTGGCATTCGCATGGCATCAATGTGGCAGCTTGCTCATTCTCAGGCGATGACACGGCATGGCATGCCATGTTAGTTTTCTGACTTCAAAATTCAGAGAGTGACCTATAAAATGAAAAAATTAAAACTTTAGTTATTAATCTGAAAATAATTTTTTTTTAGTGACAAAAATAAAAACCCACTAAAGTTTAGTGATTTAAAGTGATATAGATTTACGTGGCATGCTGACTCATCAGCACGACTGACATTGCACCTTTGTGACATAAAATCGGACTTCAATTCTATTGCGGCGTGCCATATCAGTTTCTCGGTGTAAGATTCTGACGAATGACCATTAGAAGAAAATTTTTACAAAGATCAGTAACTGATCCGAAATGATTTATTTTTTGGTGGTCAAAATGAAAAAACCCCTAAAATTTAGTGATTTAAAATATTTTTTACCCTATATATAATTATAAGGGAATAAATGACAACTATATATGCATATTTATAATGATAAAATTATTAATTTAATATTTAAATTTTTATTTTTATGATTTTGAGTTAGTTTATATATTTAGCTATATGAATATATAAAACTTAAAAAATAATATATATATATATATATATATATATAATTTTTTAACCTCAATATTAAAGGTTAAATTACACATGTTGTCCTTAAACTTATCTTTAAATTCACGACTGTCCCTAAACTTCGATTTGTTGTACAAAAATTCTCAGATAATAATTTTATCTCAATGATAGTCCTTTTATTCGTTTTTCAACTTGCACTTTACCAGAAAATCGTACATGGCACCATAATAATAATTTTTTAATATTATTTTACATTTTTCAAGGGGCCACGTAGGATTTTTACTCACCTTTTCCTTTTCCTTTTCTTCTTCAATATTCTCCATTAAAACCTTCTTCTTCTTCCTCGTGGCTATACTCATCAAAATAATCTTATGGCTAAACCATCAAATTCATATTTGGTGAATGTGTGAGGAAGAAGAA
Source organism: Aleurites moluccanus (assembly GCA_948193065.1). Taxonomy (NCBI): domain Eukaryota; kingdom Viridiplantae; phylum Streptophyta; class Magnoliopsida; order Malpighiales; family Euphorbiaceae; genus Aleurites; species Aleurites moluccanus. The sequence goes on from CANXYC012262756.1 coordinate 2,263, forward strand.
ATTAATTTTGATGGATTTGATGGTTTTGATGAGATTAAAGAAGAAGATCGGTGGAGGTGAGAGGAAGAAGAATATGGTTTTGATAGGTGGGTTTGATGAGATTGATAAAGAAGAAAAAAAAAAAAAAAAAGATTGATAGAGGTGAAAGAAAGAATAAGATACTTTTGATTGGTGATTTTAATGGATTTGATAAGATTGAAGGAGAAGATTGAAGACGAAGAAGAAGAATAAGATTGGTGGAGGTGAAAGGAATAAGAAATTATTTTGATGGTTTTAATGGATGGTTTTGATGAAATTGAAGAAAAAGAAGATTGGTGGAAGTGAGAAGAAGAAAAAGATAATTTTGATGATTTTGATGGGTTTGATAAGATTGATAGTTTTGATGGGTGGTTTTAATTGAGAAAAAAAAGTGAATGGAAATCATTCGTGACGCTTTGAAAAATATAAAATAATATTAAAAAATTATTAGTATGATGCCACATAGGATTTTTAGCTATTACAGACCATAAAATGGATAAAAAAAATTATCATTACGATAAAATTATTATCTGAAATTTTTTATGCCACAAATCAAAATTTAGATATAATCGTGAATTAAAAAGTAAATTCAGGAATAACGGGCGTAATTTAACCCAATATCAAACAAAAAAAAAATATATATTGTCTGAGTTTGTCTTAACGTATCTATTTGTCCTTGCCAGTTTTGCTGTCTTTTAGATCACCATTTTTTTCTAATTTTACTAGTTCCCATCTTTTGTTAACTCAGGATTAAGTTTGATTAGAACATGAACCCCACAATCATTAACGTGCAAATTTTGCAAAAGAAACATAAACAAGCCAAAGAATTTGGAAGTGCAAGTTGCAAATAATTAGTAGCTAACTTACAAAAGAGGATTAAAATTAACATTATAAAAAACATTGATGCTGACGTGCATTAAGTTGAATTCATATATATATATTTTTAAGCTTAGAATTAATTATTATTGTTTAGATATCTGTCACATTGTGGTGAGGTACAGATGATTATAATGAGGTTAAATATAATAAACTTTTTCTGATTATAATTAGTAATCTAATTTTTTGATCATCATAATTAGTAATCTAATTACAGAGAATACGAAGACAAAGCTCTCTTTCAATAGGCAAGAGAAAATAGAGGAAGATTAGAGCTATAATGGTGACATTATCTAATAAATCTCTCATGTATTTTGAAGATTTGACACTGCCCACTGTAAGTTAATTTCATTTTATGCTTTATATTGTATTTATTTTGATACTTATCTTTATCATTTTTCTCATTTAAATTTTGTTTTAAAATTTCATCATTATTGAAGTTTTTTTATGAAACCGCCTGGTATCCAATAACCACTGATTCTAAGTAATTCATATTTGAGTCGGATGTAACTCATATAAGAGTAAAATTCTTTTAGTGTCAATTTTTTTTTTATGTTCCTAATATTTGAATTCGAAATTTTATTTAAAAATAAATAAATTTTTACCACTTGAACAACAAGTGTTGGTAATTGTTATTGATGTTTAATTGCAATTAGAACACAATTAGCATTCTTGCAATGTTTTTCTAATTCTTCTTGTCTGCCTGCTTGCTTCTTCTTCCCTTATAGTTTCAGGTTATAATAGTATCTGGAAGCATGGGATGTGCTCGATGTCGACAAAGAGTTTCACTACTTATAACAAATATTACTGGTTTGAAATTTGAATATTATTTTATTTAATTAGTTTTTCTAATAGTGCCCTTACATCATTGGTTAAAAACAGTTAATTTCGTTAACATTTGGTTAGAAAACAGTTACTTCAGACCACAAAATCTGATTTAGAAAATAATTATTTCAAATAAAAATAATTAAATAATTTAAAAATAAATTTAATGAGAAAAATTAAAAATTTTTATAGAATAATATGTAGTAACATTCCAATTTATTTTTTCATGTTAATTATTTTTAATTTTATTTATTTAACTTTGTATGATTTTTTTTAATCAATGTAATTAAGATATTCGCTAGAAAAATCCATTAAATATAATCACTAATATTTTTATAAATTTTTAAAAAATGGTAAAATAATTTCTAAAGAATTTGAATGGAATTTCTTTTTATTAAAAATAAATATAAAAGATAATTTACATCCAAAGTTATTTAATGGTATATGTTATATGATTTTTTTAAATAATGCTTTAAGATCACTAATTAAAAATTAAAAATTCAAATAATATTAAATAAATAATTTAAAAATAAATTAAATCAATGAAAAATGTTGATTTTGGCTTATCACTTGATATAGCAATAATTGTAAGGAAATTATAATATACAAAATTATTTGCAGGATTAAGAGAATATGCAGTGGATGTACACAACAAACAAGTAATTATAAAGGGGGCCTTTAGAAATCAACAGAACGAGCAAAATGATTATTTCAATTGTGAAATGAAGAAAGAGAGTTGTTCTTCATTAAAATTACTTTTTGCATCATTTATAATAACCTGCTTCAGAAAACATATGGCTGATTGAGAGTGTATTCACTTCTGTATTGTTCAATTGAGCAACATAAGCTCATGGAAAAAGAGAAAAATGAAATTTTACTTATTATTTGAAAATTTGAATTTATGGTTAAACCATAAAAAATTGTTGCTATTGTTCAGTTTTTAGTTTGTATAATGGGGGGTTAAAATCAACTCAAGGCCGGATATAAAACAGAGGAAAAACAGAGTTCTAAAGGCCATGTTTAAGATAACATATTAATTAATGAGAAAATCAGAGTTGAGTAATTAGTAACATCTTCATCAAAGTCATCATCAGTATGGCATGTGCAATACTTTCTCAAGTAGCATCAGACTGCACTCCAAAGTATAATTTAGTGAACAGTATATATATAGTCAGGACTATAAATTTAGGTTCAAATATCCATTCTTCAACACTTAAAAAAAAATTGCAGAAAACCTACAAAACAAAGAGAAAAACCATTAAAGTGAATGTCAGACAGGTTAATAGCAAGTCACTAATCCTTGAGCTTTTAGAGGTTAATAACAGTTAATTTAATTTCTGCAAGAAAATAAGGAATTCAAGAATTAGAGAAAATAATAACCTTCTTCTTTATCAATGGGATAAATTACCGTAATAGTTTTGAGATTTTACATAATTAATACTTTAATTTTTATCTGTTGAGGGGAGTACACAGCAGTTCTTGATGTGAATCATTTTAGATATTTAAAATTTTTTATAAAATTTTTAAAAAATTATATTTTGATAGTGTTTGATATAATAAATTCATTGACGTATTTTTTATATTAAACAAAAATCATTTGGACAGCTAAAAATGTATTATAAATTTTATGTATTATATTTAACAATTATAAATTTTATGTATTATATTTAACAGACTATATTTAACTCATTTATAATACATTTTTAACTGTCTAAATAATTTTTATTTAGCATAAAAAATACATCAATAAATTTATTACATCAAACACTATCAAAATATAATTTTTTAAAAATTTTATAAAAATTTTTAAGTAATTAAAATGGACACAACAGCCCCCTCAATCCAATTTTTATTATTTTAAAATAGAGATTTTTAATCTTTAAACTCACATCAATAAAAAGTGCTAGATTTTGTGAGATTTAAATATTTTATAATTAGTATATTGTATTGATTATCTCTCAACTATTATTAATACATATAATCATCTCAAAATTAATTTTTATAATAATAATATTTTTACCGCTATATCACTTATTTTATAAATATTTTTCGTCTCATTTTCTGTTAAATTCATTTACAAAAAGCTAATTTGACAGCCATATCAGCCATTTTAAATTTGAAAAATGCCAGCTGAACCCACTCAATCTCTTTTTCTATCCCGTCTCGCGCTCAAGAATCCCTCTTACTTTCACTTGTCCCTTTTAGCTAGTCTACCTTTTCCCTTCCATTTCCACGAACTGTACAAAAAGAACTGTACATGGCAAAGGGATTTCAGAAACCATGAAGCAAAGGGATCCTTTGGGCTTCTCTTTCATTACTTCCGTTGTCGTCACCATCGCCACCACTAGTGTTTTTGTCACCTCTGATCAAGCCAAGCTCACACAAACAGCAAAACCAACATCGATCGCACTGAAGCCAGCAAAATCGACACTGATCGCACTGAACCCAGCAAGTTGACCCACCAAATCCCTCTTCTTTTATTCCTCTAACATTTTTTTTTTTTTTTGTATCTTCGCTTGAATTAGATCTTGATCCAAATTCGGATTCCCGTTCTCAATTCGGGTTCGGGTTCGGGTTCGAACCTTCCTCGTCACCTACAATTATGTCGAAGGCGTTGCCATCTGCTTCTGTTACCTGATCGTAGGTTTCTAAGGACACTCAAGTACTCATTTTTTGAATTATTTTCTCCTTCTTGCAATTCTATTCTTCGCAGTAGCCCTGTTTATTTCTCCAAGCTCACACTCCCTCTCCTTTAAGGTTAGGGTTTGATTTCCATAAAGGCGGTGAAAAAACCCATAATGATCATCAATCATCTTCTTCTTTGCTCCAAAATCCCTAATATTTTTCCAATTACTCTGTTTTATTCTTTGAGCTATGACGCTATAACCATGGGTATAATTATTATAACTGTCGCCATTTTGATTGGAAAAATGTGTATCTGTAGAAGTATCTAACATAGTTGAATTGAAACGAAGAGGGAAAGAGAAAAACGAAAGAGAAGATATTAGAATTGGGTGAAAAGGCATTGAAATAGAATTGAAGAACTATCCACTATGTTTAATTCCTTACAACAACAAATGCAAAGTCTTCTCAAGGTTAAGAATCCTATGGCAACAATTGTTCTTGGTCACCAAACCATCCTAAACAGCCATAATTTTGCAGGTATTTTCCATAATACTTGTTTGTCATGTGCTTCAGTCATCAATGCATCATCATGGGTATACTGGGGCTACAGACCATATCAACCCACATAAAACTTTGTTTACTCAGTTAACAAGCCTTTTCTATGAAATAACTCTTACTTTCCCCAATGGTCAAACCTCAATAGTAAATCAATCTAGTACAATCACACTACATCAAACACTAGTCCTTTCTGAAGTTTTACTTGCTCCTAAGTTTGAGTTTAATCTTCTATCTATTAGTAAACTAACCAATTCAATGCCTATCAATATAATTTTCTTCAAATCTTGTTGCATTTTTCAGGACCTACTGAATGACAAAATCATAGCAATAGGGAGAGCATAGGCTAGACTGTACCTCTTGGATGCCCAAAGCTTTCTTCCATCTATTATTGAATACTACTTGAATCAACTACTACAGGATACTTTGTACTATAAAAGTCTCCTCCATCTTGTAAATACCATGTTTTCTATGAAACAAATCAATAAAGAAAGCCTTGATTTTACCAATACAGCATTGTCCCTTTCAAATAATAGTTTTACTACTAGTACTCATTTAGCTATTTTTCACTCGAGGCTTGGACATCCATCACTTGAAAAGATGAGACATATCCCAATATCAAACCAAAAAGTGACACTGCCATTGCAATGTGAAGTCTGTCCTTTGGCAAAACAAACTAGACAGCCATTCCTAACCAGTCTCTCCACCACAAACCAACCTTTTTCTTTATTACACATCGATCTCTGGGGCCTATACAAAACTCAATCTATAACAGGAGCCCATCATTACTATAGTGGATGACTACTCAAGAGCTACTTGGACTCTACTTATTCAGCAAAAAATCCAATGCCCTACTGTTTTATGCAATTTCATTACTTTAATGCAAAACCAATTTTCTGTGTAAGTAAAGACAATGAGAATAGATGGCAGTGAGTTTATAAATCAAACACTTTCCCAATTTTTCAAAACTCAAGGCATAGCTCATAAAAAAATATGCATATACACCCCCCTCAACAAAATGGCGTTGTTGAGAGGAAGCACATAAATCTCTTGGATATTGCAAGATCCTTGAGGATTCAAGCTAATTTACTAAAAAAAATTTGGTCCGAGTGTCTCCTACCTATTGCTTTGGAAAACCCCATTTGAGCTACTTCATAGTAACAAACCTACATATGACCATTTAAGGGTCTTTGGATGCCTATGTTTTGCCACCAACACATTACCCAACGAAGACAAATTCGATAATAGAGCCATCAAATCAGTATTCCTAGGCTATTCACCTAACAAAAAAACTTACAAGTCACTTAACCTATACACCTATCAACTTTTCAGTAGTAGGGATGTCAAGTTCCTTGAAAATCAATTCCCATTTCACCACAATTCACCCATAAATCCTCATCTTTCAGGCATAAACCCTATTATACCTCACCTTGCTCCACACTCTGACATTGAATACCCTTTACCCAGTAGCAATAACACTCAACAGCAACCCTCTCAACATGGTTCTTTATCCCATACTCCACAACCATCTCAACTAGCAACAATATCTTCACCATCATCCTTGTTACCCTCTTTTTTGCCATTACACAATGACACACTAAGCTCTTTAAATGACTCTTCTTCATCCTCTCAAATATCTCCCCTTCTGCAACTCTTCCTATCACACCAACTCTTACGAAAAGTACTAGACTTGTGCACAAATCAGCTTGGCTCCAAGATTATATCACAGCCGCAGTCTCTGTCCCTTTTACTGCTAATGATTTTTATCTCACAGGTCAGTCCTCCTTCTCTCAATCTCACATGGCTTTTTTTACTCACAGGTCGGTCCTCCTTCTCTCAATCTCACATGGCTTTTTTTACTGCCATAACATCTATTGTTGAGCCCACAACATATAAACAAGCCTGCCATTCAGGCCATGAACGAGGAATTAGCTGCCCTTAAGAAGAACAAAACTTGGCATTTAACTACACTACCTCCAGGAAAAAAGGCCATTGGATCAAAGTGAGTCTTCAAGGTTAAATATAAACCCACAGGAGATGTGGATAGATACAAGGCAAGTCTCATAGCCAAAGGCTACAACCAAATTAAAGGCCTTGATTTTAAAAAGAGATTTTCCCCTCTAGCTAAATAGTGACAATGAGGATTTTTATTGCCCTAGCTACATCAAAGTAGTGGCCCATTAACCAACTTGATATCAAAAATGCTTTCCTCTATGGGTTCCTTGAGGAAGATGTTTATATGATACCTCCTAAAAGATATACTGTTTCTGACCTTGGACAAGCATGTAAGCTAGATCGATCCCTCTATGGAATGTGGAGCTGACTTCATTTTTTTTTTTGTCTCTTAGGTTCCTTCAGTCTTCCCATGATTATTGCTTGTTTGTTAAAAACACAACATATCATTTCATAGCACTCATAGTCTATGTAGATAATGTAATCATCACAGGTAATAGTCCAACAAAGATAGTTACTGTCAAGTATGCCCTCCATGACAAATTTACAATAAAAGATCTTGGCCCTATCAAATACTTTATGGGACTTGAAGTGGCAAGGTCATCATCCGACACAATCATTAGCCAAACCAAATTTGTTATAGACATTCTCAAACAAACTGGACTGCAAGATGCAAAAGCTTCATCTGTGCCTCTACCTAAGGGTTTAAATTTGCAGCTAGATGAAGGTGAACTTTTGCAGGAGCCATATCAATTTTGAAGACTGCTTGGCAAATTACTTTATGTAAATTTCATAAGGCCTGATATAAGTCATGCGGTTCAACACCTCAAGCAATTCATGACTTCTCCCAAAAACCCACACATGGAGGTTGTTTTCCATGTCTTGAAATACTTAAAAGGAGCACCATCAAGGGGACTTTTTTACTCCAGTATGTTAGATTTAACTCTTCAAGCATACTGCGATGCTAACTGGGGTACATGCCCGTTTTTCAGACGATCTCTAACTAGTTATTGTATCTTTATGAGAGAGTCACTCGTCTTTTGGAAGACAAAGAAACATAAAACCGTGTCCAAATAGTCCGCTGAAGCTGAATACCGCAGTATGGCAGCCACTATTTGTGAGCTCCTCTGGATTTCTTACATTTTCAAAGACTTAAACATTCCCTTTACTCAACCCATTTCTCTCTATTGCAACAACCAGGCAGCACTCCACATAGCCTTTTACCCTGTTTTTCATGAGAAAATGAAACATCTCGACATTGATTGTCACCTAGTGAGATAATAATTGCAATAACATTTTATTGAAACTCAGTTCATGTCCTAGATTTTTTTACCAAACCTCTCTTTGCACCGCATCATAATCAATTTGTATCCAAGTTGATGCTTGTTGAGTTGCACCCCGCTCCAACTTGAGGAGGGATGATAAACTAGATGTAATTTATTCAAATGAATTGTTTTTCTCCGTTTAGTCAAACTAGTCATTAGAGGTTGTTGTGCTTTGTTTTCGTTTGTTATGAGTTTTCCATGTCAGCATAAGTCAGTCAGGAAAATTAATTTTAGGAGTTGCCAACTTGGCAATCTGTTTCTTATTTTTCTTCATTTTTCATGTGCTCTTATACTATATATATATATATATATATATATATATATATATATATATATATATATATATATATATATTTGTCTGACAAATATATTGATTTTTGTTTTAGAA
>CANXYC012262959.1:0-20267 GCA_948193065.1 Aleurites moluccanus
TATATATATATATATATATATATATATATATATATATATATATATATATATTACAATTAAATATATTTAATTTTATTTTATGTATAACCACATATTTTAATCTAATATTAATTTAAAATTTAAAAAAATGACTATCCATAAAAATTAATTAAAAATAAATCAAAAAGAGTTTAATCTTTGAGAAAAAATATAAGTTTTAAGTGTGTTAATTAATGAAATAAATAAGTTTTGAGTTGTACATATTAAATTATTTTTGAATTTTTTTTATTATCAATACTTTTTTGGTATTTTTTCTTAAATTTATAATAAAATAATAACGATTTTTAAAAAAAAAAAATTTGATTTGAAACTGACAAATCGAAAATATTTAAATTGAATCAAATTAAATTAAAATATAATGATAATTTAGTTTGATTTAAAAAAATTTCAAATCAAAAATATTAATTTAGTTTGATAATAATTTTTCAAATCCATCTAACCAACTGATGGCACTCTAAATCTACCTCTGTGATCTGGTAAAAGATAAACCAATGAAAGAATTCATTAATAAAAAATATCTTCATTTATTATCTAATTCAAAAATAAAAACCTGGCCAATAAGTATTCATCTGTTGAATTATTATCCAATAACTATATATGTGATAAAAAGTTAACTTAAGATAATTACATAGCAGTAAACTAGTTGAATCTGAAAATTAAAATTAAACACAAAGGAATCCATTTATATATTATCTTCCACTTTATCAAAAGTACCGTACAAAAAGAAAAATCTTACAATATGTTCTTCAACAAGGTATCACTAAATTTGTTCAACATTTAAGCAACAAATGTGATCTCAACACCATAACCCCAAATCCCAATCAAAGAAAAGGAAAGAGAGAGAGAGAGAGAGAGGGAATAGTTTATTTTGTTATTGCCAAGGCCTGAGAATCCCATGTAAGATCATCAATGGGGCTAGCATTATAATAATACATTTCATCTGCAGGCATTAGTACTGTAGACTCCACAAAATCAAAATCAAAGTTAGAGTTTTCAAATGAATAAGCAAAATCCATATTATTTTGCCCAACACTCAACTCATTATTATTATTAGTAGTAGTAGTAGTAGTCTTTTCATGATCAATTTCTTCTACTACTTGCATTATTTCTCTTGAGGGTTCAATAATTTGCTCAATATCACCACCACCACCACCACTACTATTATTCCACAAGAATTTCTCATCATCTATGATACCAAACCCCCCATATGAAGTAGCAGTAGTAGGAGAACCAGACATGGGGAAACTTGCCATGGAATAAGATAATTGGCTAGAAGAACAATCCAATAAAGCTTGTACATTATTATTAGGAGGAATATTGTAATTAGAAGGGAAAAATGAAGTAAAGGGTGTCTTCATTTCCATGGAAAGATCTTTCATTTTTGAACTTACAGTGAAAACTGAGGTGGATTTTTGATGGGTATTGTTATCTTTTTGTTTGCTATTATAATTAGAAGAGAGGAGTTTGTGAGTGTTGGGATCTAACCCTTGAGCTATAAGCTTTTTCTTGATGCATGAGTTCCAGAAATTCTTGACTTCATTGTCAGTTCTACCGGGTAAATGCTTAGCTATTTGAGCCCATCTGTTGCCTAATATTCTATGAACATCAATTATAGTCCTCTCCTCTTGTGCTGTAAATGATCCTCTTTTTAGATCTGGTCTCAAGTAGTTTATCCACCTCAATCTGCAACTCTTCCCACATCTTTGCAGCCCTGCAAAATTTTAATTATAATCCATCGACAAAAGATTAGAAGCTTGACTGTATTATCTATCTCATAGTCATCAAAAGATTAAGAATTAAATTCTTGACGTCTAACCCTGACAGTATTGCTGCATACTCGATAATCAGGAAGTCAAGAATTCAAGTCCTCGTAGTTATTAACATATTAAAGGTTCAAACTCGTTACAGTTAACCCATGTCAAAAAGTTTCAAGAAAAGAAGCAATGAAAGTTAGAAAATTATTGAAAGTGAATTAATAATTAATTACATACCAGCTAGCTTTGGAACAGAACTCCAAGAACCATGACCATGAGTAGTAATGAACTTGATAAGCTTCTCATCTTCTTCAGGAGACCATAACCCTCTCTTAACTTTCTGTTTGCTACAACATTGGTGGCCCATTATTATTCTTTAAATGCGGGTGCTTTCTTGATCAAATTTCTCCATAGTTGTTGAAATGCAAAAACTCTGCTTTATATAAAGCTCGCTTTCCTATTTGTGACCAAAACATAGTTAAGAAAAAAAAAATATTTTCTTAATTTAACTACAGTTCACGTGTATAAAATGTCAATATTAACTTAGAAAAATAAGAGAGAGAGAAAGAATTTGTGCAAATTGAACTTTGGGTTTACTCATGAAGAGGACCACTTGTCTAATCAAGTGTCTTGGTAACTTCAAGACTTGTCTTGAACAATTTCTCAAAACTTGATTACTGCTTTTCTTTAACTAAATTAAACAATTATACATATATTTAATTATTACTTGACTGACTAGTATTTGGTAACTCTATAATTAAAGAAATAGTCAATATATTGAAGATCACACATTTCCTCAATCAATTTGTTATGTTGTTTTGCTCTTTCTTCATCTTTAAGCCCTACAAATACAATACAGTATATGTGCTTCTTTTTTTTTTTTGTGAAATTGCCGATATCAATTTCGAGCGGGTTGAAACTCACATGAGGCAAAACTCTTTTGCATCTATTTCACTTTATTTAAAGAGAACGAACACCTTATCATTTAAACCAACAAAATTAGTAATTCAATATATATACTTGTATGTATTATAGTAAGTTTTTTGTGGATAACTAGTACAGTATAAGGATTTTGTACTTGCTCATTAATAATTTGTTACATACTTTTATTCTCTATATAGTTTATTTGATCATATGTGGAGTTGTTTCAAGAGGTTTTCTCCATATAAGTTTTATTGGCAAGTGAATGTATTTCTTTTTTTTTTCAGTCATGTTTCTGTATTTTCAGAAATTATTACTTTATATTCATATTTATTATATAATCAGACAATAAAATTATTTTTTATGTATTTCTTAAAAATAAATCTCAATCATACATTTTTTTTAAAGGTGAAAATTATAAAAATATTATATGTTAGGTTGATTCCAATATTAAGAGGATTTCATTAGGTTGATTCCAATATTAAGAGGATTTCAATTCATTTTTAATTGAACTAAGAGATAATTTGGTTATGGTATGTACTAGAAATTTGCTTTAATTTATACTAATAATTTTTTAAAAGATGCTAGAACTAGGTCAATTATAAGTGTTAGAAATTTTATAAAATCGCATCATATTATGAATTAATAAATAGTGATTAAATATATCAAATAATAACTATTTTATAGTGTGAATATATTAATTAATAACCTAAATCATAAGGAGTGTATAATAATTAACAAGTAGATGTATCAAAACATTATTTATAATATATAATCTGAGGTGATGAATAATAATGATCTAAAAAAAATTTTGAAATTATGATATATATTTGTATAATTTGACTATAAATTGTTTTAAATTTTTGCGCAATGGTATAATTTCTATTGATTTTGAAATCATTTCTTTTTTTTTTTTTTTTATGTTAAAACAATTTAATTTTATAAATTATTTCCGTTTAAATATGAGTTAATAAAATAGAATTTATTTAAAATTTAATTCTTATAAAATCTGAGTTTAGAGAGAATTGGTGGGAAAATCATTTTATTTTATTTTTTGAGTAATGAATTCATGTTCTTTTAATTTGTCTGAATTTAGCAAATCATCATTATGTTTATATGATGTTACCAAGAAAGGCATTTTCTATACAAGTACTTGTTTTGATTCTGTAGCTACATAATGATGATAGGATTAAATAAAACATATACATATATACTTAAAAGAAAACAAATAAATAATATATTTCTACATAAGGTACAAAGAAAGGGAAGAGAGTTTAGTGATAACATGGCCATAAACGAGAAGACTAATAATGATATAAAGATAACTAACATCATCATTCTGTGTCTTTAAATTATACGTATATGATGATTAATCCTTATACTGTATTTATACGTACATGCACATGTATGTATTTATATTTATATTTATATATATACATACCCTTTCTTCACTCAACCGTTGCTTGAATGTGTCAATTTCTTGGTGTCAACGAAGCTTATTATTATGATTAGATGTGTCTGCTTTCATGATTTTCAGGTTTTTTTTTTTCATATATATATATAATTTTTGTTTTCTTTTTAATTTTTTTTATGTTATAAATTTATACTTTTATAGATTTTTTATTTTCAAGGAGAAAATCACGTGAAAAAGAAAAAACATGGAAAGAAGGTGACATGAAGTACACAGGTTATAAAGAAAAAAAAAAAAAAAAAACTGTCCCTTTAATTATATAAACCCTTTTTGGCTTTAACAAAATGTCAAAGAGGTTTCCCCCCCTCAAAATCATTGCATTGATGTAGGTAAAATCTTTCTCTAATCTCTATATATATTGTTCTTTTATCTCCTTTTGGAGGGTAGAGAAATTGTCATATGTTGGCAAGACAATGTCTTGGTTTGTCATGCCAATTCATCATAAGGTATAACTTATAATAAATATTTTTTTTTGTTTAATAATAAACGTTATAATAGCAAAATATATAATTATTAAAAAAAATTAATTAATTTTAATTTTTTTAATTTTTTTATTATTTTAATTTATTAATTATTTTAATATTTCAACATTTTTTTAATTTTCTCATATTTTATATTTCTTACTTAATTTTTATATTTTTCAACATATTTTTATTAAGGATATTATTATTAAATTAAAATAAAATATAATTTAAATTAAAAAATATAATAATTAAATTAAGACATATTAAAAAAAAAATTAAAACGTTTATTATAAAATAGAGATAATAACAAAAAAGAGAGAATAAATCACCCATGAATAAATAGTAATTAAGTTGGAGTATTAAATTATTTTGATCTAACTTGTAAATTTGATTATAGAAATTCGGTTCACAAGTTGGTATTAATTTAATTTGTCATTTCACACTATGTAGTTCAAGGTTTTGTCCACTTAACTTCTTTACTTTTTTTTTCACTTTTAATATCATAATTAATGAGTTAAATTGTGATAACAGGAAATATAATATTTGAATATCTCATTTTATGTATAGTGAAATATTTTCTTCAAAAAAAAAATAGTATTACTCATGTTTTTCTTATCTACTTTTTATTTATGGCAAAGTAACTTATCTTTTGTAATTAATATAAACTAATTTTTTAATTAACCACAAATTATTGTAATGATATTGAAATAACTAAAACAAATTGTCATCACTAAAACAATAATTCTTAATGATCATATTTATCCATAAATATGATGCATATGAGTAGTTAAATATTGGGTTCTACATCAAATTGAATATTTTTATTTAAATCACATATGATAGACTCTTTTTTAAAAAAAAAAATTATTTTAGGATCTCTTTGATTAGCAGTTTGTAACAACTACTAATTATTGATGATAGCTGTTAGTTGTTGGCTATTAGTTAATAATTAATTATTGCAAGTGTTTGGTAAAATTATTATCAATTGTTAACTATTAATATATTTAATAACCATTAAAAATAAATATTAATATTTATTTTTTAATTTAAATATTATTCTCAAAATAATAACTTAACATTTTTATTTAAATAAATATGAACTGTTTTAAAAAAAAATATATCAAATTAAAATTTTTGTAAATAACAATTGTTTAATTATTTAATAACTACTTATTAACTAACAACTATTATTAACTAAAAAAATTTAATACAATTATTAAAAAATTAAAAAATTAATAATCACATAATTTTTTTTTACCAAACACTCACTTAATTACCTCCTTATAACTAAAACAGGTAACTAATTATAGTAAAATAGTAACAAAAATTACTTTAATTAAACGTAAAAAATACACTTCTATTTTAGATAGAAAGTTTTTACCTATTTTTTTTTTCATACTGAGAAGGGGAATTGAGTCCGAATTTATTGTATACATAATTTTTTTCAATAAGTTATAATTCATAAAATATAATTAAATTTTTTTGAAAAAATAAAAAATAATTATATACTCAATTTTTAAATGCAGATTACCTGAACATATATATTTGGTATGTAGTTACTGAGTTTTGAGATTAAAAGTTTATATATTAACAATTTCATTGCTTTTAAGAATTTAAAAATCTACTATATATATATATATATTAATAGCATTGTATGGCCTACATATTTGTTTAGTTTACATAAAAACAATATGTACACATTATTCATTTTCTTAAGAATGACAACTTTTATTAAAAATAGTTTATACACATTATTCATTATATATATATAAAATGAAACAAATAGGTGCTCATAAGTAAACCAAAAAATTATTAGTTTACTTTGCTTGTCAAAGACAATACACCATTCTAAAAGTTAATTAATCTCTACAAGAAATTCAGATTTCAAGTTATAAATTAACCCAAAAAAATTTGAAAATAATTAGGTTTGGATCAAGTTGGTATTAATTTTTAATTAAGTTCCAACTAAATAAAATTGATCAATTGATATTCATAATTGGATAAAGTAATTATATTAATATTTTTCTCTCTTTACATGATATTATTATATTTGAGGAATTATATATGGGAGAGAGAGAATTAATTTTGATTTTATTATTCAGAAAAATATACACTTATCATTAAATTATATTTCGATATACTACATGCCATTGTTTTTATTTATAACTTTTTTTTAATATTTATTATCTATATCAAAAGAACTCAATCTCGAATTAAAAGTTAGATAGATAAATTTATAGAAAAAAGTTATTTTAATTTATTTTTGTAATTCATTATTTAAATTTCAATGTAATAAAAGATTATATAGTTCCTTTTTAATAATTTTCATTATGCAATCACACACATTGGATATGGTGTATGTTCTTAAAAATACTTTGAACTTTGATTTCAATTTATTAGACGTGATAATTTTTTTTTTTGTTAAATCCATATATATGTGATGGATGTAATATATTTTTTATCATAAACATGAGATAGTCTAATAACATCTTATTTTACACATCTTATGCGCCAATGATCTACTATGCACAAGAATTTTCAACTATTGAAATCGTTTATTTGATTATTAGTTAAATTACTAAGCATTATTCTTGAAAATACATCAGCTGTAAGTGATAGAGAGTGTTAGGATCGCTGGAAGATCTCCATAATGAGTCTTATTGAAGGAGTCACTCGTGGACTTTAACAGCATACTCTAACTTAAAATATTAATAGAATGGATTTATTATTCCTTTTACTTATATATCCTTCATTAACTCTATCTTTTTTTAATAGAAGATTTTACTCAGCACTTTAAATCCTAATAATAAGTATTGGTGAAAAAATAGATAATATTGAATATGTAAAGATTTAAATTATTTTTAAATATTCTTTTTAACAAATTCAAGTTGAGTTAATTCATTTACATCGATCGTTTTTATTTTAAATGAGATTTCTATATTTAGATTGAAATCAAAAAATTAAATTATCTTTTTTATTAATTTATTTCATGTCAAATTGTTTAAATTTTGAATTGATAAACTATGTAATGTGCGGATTAAATAAATAAACTCGAATAATTTAAATTCAAATAATTATTACAAATATTGAAAACTTATATAAGTTTAAAAGTGTCAATTTCAAAAACTAACTTGTTGAGGTTGGAGAGCTCAATTATATATATACTAATTCAATATATTGTATTTAATTCATATAAGATTTTATATCTTAACATTTTTTTTTTAAGTGACAACTGGGTCAGGATAATTTTTTATTAAGTCAATTGATATTTGCAAATTTATTATTTTTTATTAAGCAAATTGACAGTTACAATTTTATCATGAAAACTGAATGAAAATTAAAAAATAAATTTGAAAACTCATCACTGGATAAAAGAATTGAACCAAGAATATATTAAAAATTAAAAGAGAAATTAAAACCACAGTTTAAATTATGATTGAATAGGGAATAGGTGCATGTCTCAAGTGGTAACTGGGTGAAAACAATTTTTAATAAATTCAATTGGTATTTACAAATTTATAATAAAATTTATAGTTTGAGAAACACTCATATTAGAAAAAAAATTGAAAATCCGAGGACAATCTATACCGAATTAGAAAGAGAATTGAATTCAATCAAATTTATAATATAACGGGAGGTGGTGCAAATATTGACTAAGCTTTGATAACATATTATAAATATTAGGAGCTTATATAATTTTAGGAGTATTAATCTCAATAACTAACTTGTTGATGTTAAAAAATTCAATTATATATATATATTCAACATTTTGTATTTAATTCATATGACATTTTAATTTTCATGTAAAATGAGTCTGATTTAAATGTATAAATTTAATTTTGATTAAAATTTGACATCAGCATCTATGAGTATTTTTTCCTTTTCAAGAGATAAAATATCAATATCAAACATTACAATTCAACATAGATAGAAAATAAATTTTAAAGTCCAACTTGGGTTTTTCAGTAGCTTAATTTTTATTTTAACAATAAACTAAAATCTCATTAACCCACCATAATTATCTATTAGTCATAGTTAGTTAAGCCTATAAATCACATTGAAACCAGACTAAAGAGTTGAGGCATACTCTGGTTTGTGATGAATTGATTAATATTTAATAGTAATAATTTTTCCTCTCCCTTGCTTTTGAGGCAGTCAAATTAAGCTTTTTCCCTAATGTTGAGCAAGTGGGGTATAATGTGTTCTTTAGACAGTTAAACTTCTAGAAAATAATTAATCAAAAGGACCACCATTTACCATTAATATTAATTACCGACAATTTAATGATTATTATCACTTAAAAAAGGTTTTATAATTTACAATCAAAAGCTAAACAGAATTGATTATACCCACTCTCCAAGCTATCAATGCGTGATAACAAATTCTTATTCCTCCAATATCCTTTCTTCTCATTTTTTTCTTCTTTTGATATCATTACTTTTCTTATACGACAACATCCACTTTTCTTAATGATAATAATAATAATAATAATATAATTTAATTCCTTGTTGTATTGATAATCTCAATTGGAAACTTTTGATTATATATAATATAATATGTATAAGCTTTTTTAATGTCAAATTCCATGACAACACTGCCAATCTATTGTATTGCATTGCATCAAAGATTGTTCATGTTATTGGGTTGTTGTACGGACTTGTGATATCCCAATTCCAAATTAGTTGTATGACAGACACTTTTATTTTATTATTATATTTTATAATCATATACTCCTTCCGTTTATAAATAGTATGCTTTATACATTTTCTTTTTCAAAAAATTTTAAAAAAATTTGTCCCCTTCCTTTATGTTAAATTTATTTTATGTTTCCAAATATATCATATAGAATACTTATAATTAATACCTTATTTTAGAATAATTAATATTGTAAGTGTTCATGGTATGAATGAAATAGTTAAGAAAAATACAAATTCTTAAATTTTGTGCCAAAATAAAGATGATAGTCCCCTTTTACTTTGGTATAAATATTAAGAGTTGTATTTCTTTTACTATTTTATTCTTATAATGGCCGTTACTAACATTAATTGTTCTATACTAATGTAATTAATAGTCCCAGGCCTTAGGCCATCCATCATGAGGACAAGAGCTAGAGTTGTTGGACTTAAGTCAACCAAAAATTGAGTTGCTTTATATTTGGGTATGTAGTCTATAAAGGAAGGAAAAAGCGAAAAAACAGGTATTAGAGCACTAAATTTTTGGCCTAGCGCTTACCCCCAATGCTTAATATTAAAGTAGATGGATTTACACAAATATGAGTTTATAAATGGATAAATATTAAAATTTATTTACATAAAATCTATAAACATTAAAATTTATTTACATAAAATCAATTGATTTATGTTATAATCAACATCCACTCACTTATAAGTCTTTCATATATTTTGTTATTATTCGATATGAAATTTTTAACTCTAACACTCCTTCTTGACACGTGTTAGACTTTTAATTAATATGTAGCACAATAGACTAAGGGTCGATGATCGATATAATAGATGATTGATTTAGATTTTAAATTTATATATGTGTCAGACCCTACTGACACATAACTAATAATGAGGACTAATGGCCAAAAAAATAAATAGTCGATTTAAATTTTAAATTCATACATATGTTTAGGCCCTATTGATACATGGTTACTAAGGGTAATAGAAAAATAGATAATTGATGACTGATTAGATAATTGATTAGATTCGCATATGCGTCAAGCCCTACTGTCACACAACTACTTAATTGACGGAATAACACTAATTGGAGTATAGAGTTCGCTCTGATGCCATGTTAAAATCCATAGACAAGCATACATGTTGTAACGGGGGCCCCCAAAAGGGTATAATTGTAATATAAATGTAATTTGGACGTCAATTTGATGAATATGAAGAGTTTCGACAGTGCAAGCAGAATTGGCCAGTTGACTATGTAAATTAGCCTAGTGGCATGAGGGCTTAGCCAATTCTCATAATCTGCCCGTGTATTTAGTCTAATATCTTGTGGATGGCATATCAGATTTGGAGTCATTCCGAGTTATATTGAAGAAGTTATGAGGGACTCTCCTCCTCATACCTAGGAGTTTCTCCTGCTCGCACAACCAAGGTTGCTGATATTGCATATATAGGTGGGGGTACTATGGTGTATGCTCTCCACCATCCCCAAGCCCAATTGCCGGCCATTGAGCTATAGCTTTAGTGAGCTACCCTAATGTGAACTAGGAGGCGAGTTTCGTACTTAGGAAAGAGAAGTACATTGTCTCCATAGGGAAGGAGCTCTATGGACACTATAAGGCAAGAGACCTATATTGCACATATCTCCTTGGCTAGAGGTTATGATATGGAGGAGATTATGCTATACGACTTCCCCAATTGGCTAGTGGGTTGGCCATACTCGAATAAGTCCTTTTGTTGGTATTAATTATTGGTATGTTACCTAACATTCGAAGAAAGGCTGGCCTCGTCTAGGCGCCGCACGGGGATTTAGGATTGGTAAATCCTAGCCCCGCGACATTTGGTATCAGACCTTAAAAGCTGTGAGCTTGAGAGCCCGATGGCAAATGATGTTGCATGCAAATTGGAAAAACGAAAACGCAAGAATGGTGAATCGTTCAGCGTACAAGTTGGCTAGCAGAATTGGCTTGATGCCAAATGAATTATGAAATATGTTGAATACAAATCGATGAATAAAATTAGTCTATGGCCATGAAATTGAGAACCGGATTGGCTATTTCTATTGCGAACTTGGTGTGGTAGGCCAGTGGACGTGTGCCGTAGGAGCTTAGCCTATGGACACTTTGCGAGCAATGTGAGAAGTCGATGGACTTCATTACCTCGATGGAATAATTACTCGTGTAAACTAGGGTGTGAGAGCATGCGGGAGCCTAGTTTACACGTCATGAATATACAATTACAGAAACTTGATGGGGACATGATTTACCTATTTGAGTATTCAAGGGTGTGAGCATAGGGGGTGATTACCAACGGGAGCCTAGCTTCACATGCCATTGAATATGAAATATGGGAATCACTTATATCCTTGAGTGGGCATAGTCAATAGTATAATTGGCATTGCTAATAAGACTTTTGGTCAATATAAATATGTGATGGTACTCACGGTAGCAGGATGAACTTGCGAAAAACTCTCGGTGGGGACAATTGTTGGAAATAATTTGAGATGCTTGAGGCAAATGTATAAGCCAATCGAGTTGGCAAACTGTGGATATAATAATGCTTGAAATAGGCAAAATAAGACCCGTGGATGCGAAAGCCAAGTGAATTGGCATAATTAATAGGTTGGTTGGCCTATGAATGTTAATGTTGTGCAATAGTGATGCACGTTTGCTTTACAAAGGCAAGGAAACTTGCGGGTATGCTAATTTCATTAGGCTGGTGGGCCAAATATGAGATAGTATGGCTAATTGGCCAACGAGGTTGGATGTACGAAATATCTTTTTGGCACAATGTCCAAAACGAATAAGGCTAGAGAGCTAGATGATGATCCAACACAACTTATAACTGTAAACTCAGTATAAGGCCGAGGTAACCCACATGCAATTTGTAAAAATTGGCTAACGAGCCATGCTGTGATTTCTATAATTGGTTAGAGAGCCACTTTCCTGTATGATCGGTTGGTCCTCGAAGCATGAGGTGATTGTGTGACAAAAAAAAAAAAAAGAAAAATAATATAAGTCCACAGTTTGCCAATAAAGCTTAAAGGAACCAAGAAGGAATTAGGAGGGACTAGTGTTCTCGTAAGATAATTGGAGGGACTAGTACCCCTTTCTGATACTTGGCGGTTTGGTGCCTCGTTCTAATATTCAAGGGACTAGTGTTATTGAAAAGAAAATTGGAGAAACTAGTACCCTGTTGTATAAGCTGGAGGGTGTGGTGCCCCCGTATTGATATTTTAAAGGGATTCATGCCCCGTTTTACTAAAATTAGAGGGTTTAGTGCCTCGTATTAATATTTTGGAGGGATTTATTTCCCGTTTTACTAAAAATTGGAGGGTTTAGTACCCCATATTGATATTTTGGAGGGATTCAGACCCCGTTTTACTAAAATTAAAGGGTATGGTACCCCATTTTGATATTTTGGAGGGCTTCAGGCCCCGTTTCACAGAAATTGGAGGGTTTGGTACCTCGTATTGATATTTTTGGAGGGTTTTAGGCCCCGTTTTATTCAAAATTGGAGGTGTGGTACCCTGTTATAATTATGTGCAAGATTTGAAGAATTATGCTAAACAGAGAACTAAACATCGAGCAACAGGTGGAACCAATGCAATCATGTGATAAAATACAGAACAAAATCGTAAGAAATGGCAGCCAAACCATAAACAATCGATGTAAGATCATAAAGGTGTCAAAATAAGCTAGTAATTATTAGTGTCCAAATCAAGAAGAGCATTTTTTTTTGTTGCTTGCAGAGTTTGTTCAAAATATGTTATGGAAATTGGCTTCTTAGAGGACAACTCCAACAACATATGGAAGGATCGTCCCTTGGAAGTGTACTAGGGTGCGCCACTTCTCGAAGTGATGTATCATTGGAAGAAAAGACCTAGTCGGACATCTGAGGCCTGGAATGGGGTAAATATAGTGACAAAATGTAAGAATAAAGGCAGAAATGTGAGAATATAGTGGCAGTCTAATATACAACAAGGAAAAATAACACGTGAGAATATAATGGCAATCTAATATACAACAAGGAAAAATAACCACTTAACACAAAAGGTGTAAACTTTTTATGTTATCCTTACAATTTTATCACATTTCTACAATAACTGGGGGCAAAATTTGCCACAAATATTATATTGATTGGTGGTGGCCAAAATTCTTACATTGTGATAATTATTAGTTTCATTATTCTGGTAATGAGGCACATTAATATTTATTTTGTTTTCCTTGGAGGATGTGGTGCCCCTTCGATATGTATTTACAGGTGAACTAGTCGTGGAGTTCATACAATAAACAAAAACAAGCGAGAAGCGACGAGCAATAATAGATGAGCCTTAATAAAGGAATTTTGGTTTAGTGACAGATAATGTGAAAAACAGGCCATAATATCAATCCACAAATAAATTTTAAGAAAAGAGAGGCTAGGTCAATTAAATTGCCACCAAAATGAAAATAGCGATCCTGGACACAATACATGGGAAGTGGATAATTTACTTTTGATCTTGATAACCATTTCAATGACACTAATATTTATTTTGTGTGTGAAGGAACTGTAAATTGACTCGACGCATTTGACCATTGATGCTAAGATGCAACGAAAAACTAGAGGCAACGGTGTCAATTGATAGACCTAAGTCACATTAGTTTTGTAAAAGAAAGAAATTTTAAAGTTTCAAATAATCATACGGAATGTCCAAGAGACGGGAGAGAATGATAAATTATTATAAACATGAGGGCAAACAAATAGTCCAGAGTTATCCCATCCCAGCAGCAAATTGTTTGTTATTGATGGGGGAGAAACTATGCGTAATTACTATTGCTATCAGTCCTATCTCGGAGAAAAGGAACAAGAAGGCAATTTTGATTATCCGAAAGATATCAATGATGTGATGTTGGAATTCAAAGACGTAATGACAGAACAGTTACCTAGAACACTACCACCTCGTCGTGATATGGATCACAAAAATATAATTAATCCCAGGAGCAAAGCCACCAGCTAAGGCTCCGTAAAAAATGGCTCCACCAAAACTGACAGAATTGAGAAAAATAGTTGGATGAGTTATTGGGAGCAGGATTCATTCGGCCGTTAAAAGCTCCCTTTGGTGCCCCGGTATTGTTTTAAAAGAAACAATATGGTAGTTTAAGACTATGTGTGGACTATCGAGCTCTCAACAAGGTAACAGTACGAAACAAGTATCCAATACCCCTCATTGCAGTCCCTTTGATCAACTTAGACTTTAGGACTTAGACCTTCAATCAGGGTATCATCAAGTTAGGGTGGCCGAAGGAGATGAACCAAAGACCACATGTGTTACTCAGTATTCTATGAATATCTAGACAAATTTATAGTAGTGTATTTGGATGATATTGTTATGTACAATGCTACAATAGAAGAACACCGAGAGCACTTGTGGTTAGTCTTCAATAAACTACGAGAGAACAAGCTTTTTATGAAACGAGAAAAATGTGCTTTTGCCTAGAAGAGTATAAAGTTCATAGGGCATGTGATCGAATAGGACCGGTTTAGAATGGATCAAGCCAAAGTGAGAGCCATCCAAAAGTGAAAAATCCCCACTTCTGTGACAGAACTTTGATCCTTCTTAGGTTTGGCAAATTACTATTGACAATTCATTCAAAGGTATTCACATAAAATTTGGCCTCTTATAGAACATTTAAAGAAGGGACACAGTTGGCAGTGGATAAAAGATTGTCAGAAGTCCTTTGAAAACTTAAAACAATCTATGCTAGCAGGTCCAATACTTGCCTTGCTTAAGGTGGGGTGTGGATGCAAGATAAGCATACGAGAGTGTCTTCGAAAGCAGAAAGTTCAACGAGATTGGGAAAAGGTGCAACTTGTCCATGCTAAAATTTAATTTATTCAATTCTAATATTTCTAATGAATATGTTACTGCTATTGTTGTTCTGATGTTTTGCGAGGGGTATTTGGCATGGAGCAAAGTGGTGAACTAAAAGTTAAGAAGGAAAATCTCGAGGTAGACATCTCAAGAAACAAATTCACAATACACACTCTTTGAAGTTAATCGATGAGGTTGTCGATTGTTAAAGTGGGGGAGAATGTAACGGGGGCGCCTACAGGGTTATAATTATAATATAAATATGATTTAGATGTCAATTTGATGAATATGAAGAGTTTTGACAGTGCAAGCAGAATTGGCTAGTTGGCTATGCAAACTGGCCCAATGGCATGAGGGCTTAGCCAATTCTCATAATCTGCCTATGTATTTAGTCTAATATCTTGTGGAAGGCTTTTATATACTTGAAAATAGTAGCATATCAGATTTGGAGTCATTCCGAGTTATATTGAATAAGTTATGAGGGACTCTCCTCCTTGTAACTAGGAGTTTCTTCTTCTAGCACAACCAAGGTTGCTGATATTGCATATATAGGTGGGGGTACTATGGTGTATGCTCTCCACCATCCCTGAGCCCAGTTGTCGGTCATTGAGCTATGGCTTAAGTGAGTTATCCTAGTGTGAACTAAGAGGCGGGCTTCATACTTAGGAAAGAGAAGTACGTTGTCTCCATAGGGAAGGAGCTCTACGGATACTATAAGGCAGGAGGCCTATAATGCGTGTATCTCCTTGGCTAGAGGTTACGATATGGGGAAGATTATACCATACGGCTTCCCTAATTGGCTAGAGGGTTGGCCATACTCGAATAAGTCCATTTGTTGGTATTAATTATTGGTATGTTACCTGACATTCGAAGGAAGGCTGGCCTGGACAAGCAAAAGTCTAGGCATCACACAG
This sequence comes from Aleurites moluccanus, assembly GCA_948193065.1. NCBI lineage: Eukaryota > Viridiplantae > Streptophyta > Magnoliopsida > Malpighiales > Euphorbiaceae > Aleurites > Aleurites moluccanus. The sequence goes on from CANXYC012262959.1 coordinate 16,097, forward strand.
GGATTTAGGATTGACAAATCCTAACTCCGTGATATATGTGGGCTTATAAGTGGGTAAATATTAAAATCTATTTACATAAAATTAATTGGCTTATGCTAGGTCTTACATCCACTCACTTTTAAATCCTTCATATATTTTATTATTATTCGATGTATTGCATCTTAGAGTAAATTCTTAAGGAATTTGAGTGGGTTTAGAGTTTACTACTACTTTCCAATCCACTATCTCTGGGAAAAGAGTAAGTGTATTTAAGTCGAGTTCTTATCTTGGGGATTGGAGTGAGCGGGTAACGTTATTACTTATGATTGGTAGATATTTATCATGTTATATTGTAGATGAACAGTGGAATAACGCGTTTGTAAATTCGGCTGTTAGTCTTAAAGTATGTGCTAAGTTGACTCGAATCCTTTTCTTGGACATGTCAAGAATTATTGCCTACACATATGGAAGAAGCTTAAAAGAGGTGTCTAGTGAACTCTCCTTGTAGGCTGAGTGAGGTCATGCAGCAATAAAGTGAAGTACTACTATGGCAAGATGACTGTGGACGAGATAATTGCTATATGAATGATCGTTAAATGACGAGACACAAGTGGGCCTATTTGAAGTGTCTTGGACCTACTGATTGTTGATAGTTTGGACCTAGTGACTTTTGGATATGTGAGGCCTATTATTTATAATTCTGGCCTATTTTGCACTTGATTGTAATAGTCTAATTATTATAGCCATTTTAGTCCTTATCATATATTAAAGGGTATATTTGAAAATAAAATAATAATTTTGACTTAAAAGTAAATGTTAATTACTATTTAATCTCTGACCTTTGACAAAATTAATGAAGTGATCCATGTATTTTGAGAAACTTAGTATTTAGTCCCGATCTTTTAGTTTCATGAATGAAATGGTCATTCCATCCATCTTAACATTTAAATATCTATGAAATAACTAAAATGCCCTTCAGTTACCATTAAATTTCCTACATCAGCCACACCAAAGCAAAAGGCTAGAAAATGGTCTTTCCGCGAGGTATTTTAATTCTTTTAATCTTTTTTCCATTTTTTTTATTTTTCAGTTTCTTTTAACTCTGGAAGTGCATTTGAGTCTAACATATTCTTGAATATTTCTGATATTGCTGCCTATATATTCATGCATAAAAATATAATTCAAATCAATAATTAATATTTGTCATTTGCATGTCAATGAAGTTTAATCTATTTGGAGAGAGAGAGAGTCACCAGTAAAGCTCTATGCCCCTCAATTTTATTCCTAAAAATTTAAAAAAAGAAAAAAGAAAAATGGAGGACAGTTTACTGTGATTTGTCAAATGCGAAGCTCCATCGAAGCTAGCCCCCCAATCGAAGCTCCACCGTCTTCTCAGTCAAAGACCCATAAAAATTAGCAACAAATCATATTTTCGGTCATCTCATTCAAGTGGCTACCAAAACCCCCATCGCCATCCAACAGCATAATCAACCATATAGTTTCAGAATCACCAAAATCCAATCATGAATATAGCAACAGGAGGTGTTTCAATAGCTTAAAAACTATCGTTAGCACTAAAGTACCATTCAACTCTAGCTGAATTTCATAATCCAATTGCCTACATTTTCAAAATCGAGAAAGAAGCTGCCAAGTATGGTATTTGTAAAATCATGCCCCCTTATTCTTGCACCTCTCAAGAAAGCTACAATTGCTAAACTTAATTGCTATTTTGTTGCCAGTGCTGACTCCTCCAATTTTAAATCCCCACCCACATTCACTACCTGTCAACAATAGATCATAGTTTGTCTCGCCTAATGTAAAAGCTTATGTGGCAGAATAGGGAGAACCACACTTTTCAAGAATTTGAAGTTAAAGCTAAATCATTTGAGAAAAGCTACCTCAAGAAATGCACCAAGAAGGATGCTCTTTCTCCTATAGAGATCGAAACCCTACATTAGATTATATGAGAAAGAGGAAGCGGAGAGAGAGAAAGAGAGAGAGAGAGAGATGGATTATGGGCTAAAAGTTATTTTAGGATAAATTTTATTTTTATCAAAATGCCCTTTATCTAAAAGAAAATAAAATAATGGTATTTTATATATTAAAAGTTATTTTTTTTATTTTTAATTTTTTAACGAAATTTTAAAAAAAGAACGAAATGATTAGTTCATTTGATGGAACTAAAAAATAGGAAATAAATATGAGTTTCTTAAAATATAGGGATTGCTTCATTAATTTTATCAAATTTTAGAGACTAAATAGTAATTAACTCAAAAATAATTAAACTATTTTTTTTTACATCTCAAAAAGAAACGAGAAATATTTGATTTGAGTTATTTTGAGTGTAATTGATGTATTTAAATTTAATATAATATTTAATATAATATTAAAATAATATTTTATTTATTTGAATTTGAAAAAAAGGTAATTACCCTTATTCTTTTACAATTCTCATAATAAATGAAAAACACTTATCATATTAGTAATTGAGATATAAATTTAAGATTTTTATATTCTTTGCACTTCTAAAAAATATATCAGAAAACCAATCATATAATATTAGCCACTATTAAATATAATTGAGCATTTGATTATTTAACTTGTCATAAAATAAATATTCAAGAAATTAGTTATTAGTTGATTATCTTAGTAGCTTTGACTCATCTAAAGAAAATTTCTAGTTCTAAATCAGATTTTGTCAATTTATTAATTTTAAAAAATAAATCAAATGATGTTATTTTAAATTTAAATTCTATAAAAATTATGTTATATTATTTAATCTAATTGATTTTTTTCAATTTTATAAGAGATGATTAATCAAAATTTGTGTTTTTTCATCAAAACAAAAAATTGGTTGATTGCAAAGGTAATAGCTATTGAATTAATAATTCAATTTTAAGTATTTGCCTCATAATCCAAAAGCCAGGAGTTTAATTTATTTTTGAAGAATTTCCAATACATCAAAAAGAAGAAGGGAAAAAAAATCAATCAATTTCACTTTTATCCCAATTCAAATTGAATCTTGATTTTAATTGTATAATATTCTCAAATCAAATTGCACCGAACTATCTTTTTTTGGGATTAAAATTTGAATTTACTTAATTCCTATTTTTTAGGCTATTATGTAATTATGAATATCTAATTTAAGAAATTTTTTTCTTTGAAATATTTTATAGGTTTAGCTTTATATACATATGCACACACTTTATTTTTACTTGTTAACATTAATTTTATGGATTTCTTAGAAAATGTTTTTTTTTTATTATTATTTTCAGTCAACTATATATGTAGGAAATAATTTTATGGATATTATATAGGTTGTACTACAACGGAAAAAAGCTAAAAAATAACTAAAAAATATTAACAAAATTGCAACACTATGCTGCCACTAATTCCTAAAGTTTAGGATCCACTAAAAACTAGCAACAGGTTTTTTTATTAAATAGAACAATACATATGACTAGCTACTTTATTAGAAAACATAGAATAAATATTTTTTACTCTTTCTAACTTGCCCTCCCTTAAACTCATACTATAAGTGATCAGTTTAAAAAAAAAAAAAAACTATTCTTTAATTTGAGGCATTCATCGAACAAACTCCAAGGAGTTTCCTTAACTTCTGAAAGGTGGCAATTTTGAGGGGTTTGATGAACATATCAGCCACTTGATCTTCTGTAACACCTCAGCTTAGTCTGAACCAAATCTATATAGAGATTTTCGGGGGGAGATTTTTAATTTCTTTATATTGTTATGTTAATATATATTTATGCATGAAATTGGTATTTACGCATGTTATTTGAATTAGTTCTACGCATAGAAATGGTTTAGAGGCAACTAGGACTTAATCGGCCAATTTTGAGTTTTTGATGAACTGGGGGCAAAATGGTCATTTTTCGCCCGACGGAATTTTATGGAATAAATATCATATTCAAAAGGAGAAAATAATTTAAAAACTTGAAAATGGCCTTATTTTAATTATTTAAGAAGTAGTTTAAGAAATAATTTCGGTCGGAAAATTTTTATCGGCACATAGCGCGATTTCGGTGTTTCAGTTGCACTAAGGGTAATTTGGTCATTTCCTTTATAATATGGAGTTATTAAGTGTGTGCAACCATATGGTATTAGTTTAGGCTTGATTAAATCCGACCGTTGGATCAAATGACTTTAAATTGGATGGTTAGATGAGTAGGTT
>CANXYC012263344.1:0-18550 GCA_948193065.1 Aleurites moluccanus
GACGTATTATTGATATCCCATTTCACAATAATACTTAACTAGAGATGATTTTAGAATATCATATTCTAGGGACATTATTATAATAATTTATATTACGCAGTTATTCAAATAATCATAATAATGAAAGCCATATATATAAATCATGATATAAAATGTACCAAAAACAATCATCTGATGATTGGTTTTTAGGGCATAAATCCAACACAAATTTGGGAAGCAATTCCACAACGTCATTGAGCCTTGGCATTTGCATATCGTTGTCAGTCCCAACCCAGGCCATTGCGCAAGATAGACAAGAACCAGCGTCAACAGATCGCATCACAGCTCCTTTGTATCGATTGCCAATTCAAGTGAGTTCATCTCTTTCTTTTATTTGTACTTTGTTTCTTGATTTTCAATTTTAATTTTGACTTTTGGTTTTTTAATAGTGCTTTGATCTAATTCCATTGAAGAAGATGATGAAATTGAAGAGATGGTGGTGAGAGGCTACAACTATGGCAGTGGCAGAAGGAAGCTGTGAAAGTGGTGAAGGAGGTGGATTGACAAGATTTTGTTTCTCTGTTTATTTTTATTTTCGTTTTGTAATTTTTCTTACTTTTTATGTTTTTTGTGGTTTATTTACTTTTAGAAGTATTTGGTTACCTTGATATTATATGCATCGTTAATTAAAAAATTTTATGTTATTTAATTGGTTAACTAAAAAAATCCATTATAATAAAATTTTATTTCAATCAAATAAATCTTATAAGTAACTATATAATCTATAATAATTTAATAATTATATTTTTATATCAATGTTTAATAATCGCTTTATAAAAAACTTTCTTATTAAAATTGACATATCACTCCCCTGGAGCAATATGCGTAGTACATACCCATCTTTCAAGTTAAAACAGATTCAAATTGTTTGTAAAATTAAATTATTGTATTAAATTTATTTAAAAATTATTTGGATCTAATTAGACATTAATAATAAATTTTGTAGAAGAAAGAGTCACTTTGTTCCCAATTTATCTCAATATTGATGCCTTTCGCTTGAATAATTGGTTCAATCATTATATGGATCATTGATTAAATTATTGTTGAATTTTTATTATTTTTATTAAATGTGATTTTCTGTAAAGCTTTAAAGATTTTTTTAAATCAATAATTATTTACATTTTTAAAAAATAATTTTATATGTTTTAATAATATTAAATTATTTTTAAAATTTTTTTTATTATCGATATTTTATTTTTATTTTTTAAAAAATTTATAATAAAATAATGACGATTTATAAAAAAAAAAATTTATTCAAAATTAATAAATCAAAGATATTTAAATTGAATTAAAATTAACGGTTTGATTATAATATTAATTTATTTTGATTTTAAAATTTTTTAAATTAAAAATATTAATTTAATTTAATAATAATTCTTCAAAATAACTAAACGCGACTCCTAACACCAGGGACCTTTTGTATTCTAACACCCAATTGGGCTTTTTCACTAATGCCCAGTTAAATTTCTCTTGGATTTTAATCCCATTTGGGCTATGTCCCCAGGTTCTGTCTCCCATGAATTTCATTTGAGAAAAAAGTAAAAAAAAAAAAGGTATCCCATGCTATTAGTTTTCGATTTTGAAGTACGAGATCAATGCAAATATCGGCGAAAAATTATAAGCTCAACCTCCACTTCCATTCAAGTAAGGTTTCCTTGCATAAACACAGGTTATAACTACTGCAATGTGAGTGAACGATGCACTATTTTTTAATGTATGGTGCAATATTTTCTAGTGCATCGAGTTAACTGAAGAATTCCTTTTCTAGGCTCTATATATGCTGTACCCAACTCAGGATAAAGATTTGTTTTTCACAAGTCCTAAGGCTATGTTCCAACATGACACAAGTTCTATTGGGTCCTTGTTTCAACAATTTGAATTTGTTTTAGTATCTTATTTTTTATTTTATATATTTTTTTATACATCATATTACTTAAAAAAAAATTAATTACCAAAATATTTTGAAAAAAAACAATATAACGTATAAAAAAAAATATATAAGACAGAAAATGAAAAATGAAATAAAAAAAAAATGGATTGTGAATAAGAAACATAAACAGATCAAAATTTCCAGTTGCCAAACATCAAAATACATTATGATATATTGGCAGTGAGAATGAGAGGAGTAGCTATAAATCATAACTCCAATCAGAAATTAATTGCTTGCTTCACCAGATCAAATAACATCATTATTACAGTGAGTTTCGTTTTTTGGTTGCCTGGCTTCAAATCAGCAGGTATAACCAATATATTAATGAGATGTATCATTTGCCAAAATATAATAAGAGAAAAATAAATGGAACACAAAATAATTCAAAAGAGCTCTGTCTGCAACCCCATTTTAATATCTCCACCTTCTTATCCATAAAGTCATCCAATTTTTTTTTTTTAAGCAGTCATCATATTTGCTAATTATTCTTAGCTTGTATATTTATGTCCACCATCCATATTTATATTTTACTATATTAAAATGTACCATTATTACGTGCCATTCTCATGAAGGATTATAAACATTTTTTCTACATTAGCCCCACTTGCATGCAGTTCTCTGATCAACATTCTTATTTTACCTATGAAGCTTGATTGCTCTGGGCTTGAGGTCTCCCATTCGCATAATCCTTTCCTGCTCAGTAAGGACATGCCGGAAGTGGCAACGATGGCCATAAGGACAGATATCACCAGCAAGGACCATTCTGCAAACCTCTGTCTTATAGCGAGGGTGGCGGATAACTGGGCGAAGCTCTTCAATGCCATGAGCAAACTGGCAATGGTCACCATATGGGCAAGTACCAGTCTCCTGCCATTTGTTGCATAATTCAGTCTTGCACATTCCTTGGTTATAGACATCAAGCTCGAGAGGCTCCTCTTCCTTCTTTCCTCCACGCACATAAACCTTTTGCTGCATAGAACAATAGCATCACCGTCAAGTTTAAAAACCACCAACAAATTAAGAACAGTATGCAATTACAAGAGAGTTCCATTTGTTTCCTGTGGGCTGACTAGGAACCAACGAACGATTTATGCACAAAATGACGGGTCATGTGCCTTGCTAACACATATATTTGACGTAAAGTCTACATGGTAATGGGTCCTTTACGTCAAACACTTGGAGTGCTTCATTATTTTCGGGATAAAAGTAGCAGATGGTGAAAGGAAAATTATCTACACTCAGCTAGAGGTCACTTGCTATTCATGAATCGCGAATAGACCTACTGTATCAAGAAAAAAAGTATTGGATGGTTTTAATCATACAGGTAGCTGGCAACCTCCACGGCATCTCACCATCACCATTCCCCCATGACTAGGCTGGACCTTCCAATTCTTGGGCCAATTGGGCTCATTTGATCGTAAATTCCATTACCATGTCAGGATTTGCACTTCCTAAAAGGCCCAACTGCCCAAGGTCTAACAATTTCTTGCAGAATTTCACAGTAAATTAATAGCTTATAAAAAAATAAAAAGGAAATACTAAAAAACTCGTGCAATGAGCCTCACTTTTCCGTCAAGAGAGCAATCACTCTTGCAACTTCCAAGTGCTATCATCATCGACTCATCATGCTAATTAAACTCCATCAAAATGGTGGTGTAACAAAACTGAACCGTGATACGCTAATGACTTGCCACGTGTTCTAACGTATGATACACATCTGAACCGTGCTATGCCAGATTCTTTCAATTCTTTTTCTTCCAAATCAAGAAAAACTCAGAATAAAAAAAGAATATTAAGGAAAATGCGAAATGCAAATTACCGTAGTATTGGGTGGACTAGCGGTTTTAGGCCGAGCCACGTCTCGAGTCTTACTCGCACCAGCCTGACTCGTCTTCAAGTATCCATTCGACCTCACAGAAATACTCTTAGGCAACGATGTCCTCTCCGGTGTGTCTGCAGTTTGCACCTCCATCACGCTCGTAGGACTCTCGTCTTGGCACAGTTCTTCTCCTCCATCACGGCCAATATTGCACATATTACGGAAACCATTCAGGATCTCGAATGGAATCGTGCTGCAGTCAGACGAAAGGCAGTGTTTCTGGACCGAGGCTTGGATGAGGAAGCTCAAGTGGTTATTGAGCTCGCGGTTCACGGATAGGAGAGCAGCATTCTCCAGGCGCAGGGACTCTACTTCTCTAGCCGCCTCGCGAATACGTGTGAGACAAAACGCTCTGCGATTAACCAGGTCCTGCTGTTGCATCACATAGCGAGAGTCTAAATAAGGCGTGAGAGAGCGGGACCCTTTTGGACTGAAAATGGAGTTGAAATCAAAGACGTCGTTTGGGACGAAGTCTTGGGATTTGGCAGTCACGGTGAAGTCGTCGTTACCGGCAGAGGAAGCGTCGTTTTGCATTTCTGCCGGACACTATATACTATTATGCTTTTCGTTCTGAATCTGAATCAAAAAAAGAAAAAAAGAAAAATCAACAGCATAAGAAATTGAATTATTATCTAGAAAGCCAAAAACAAGTTATAGACGATAATTTGCACAATTTCTTTAAGAACTACTAATTACAGATAACAAAGAAACCGCCATAGATCTAAACTAAAGCCTCAAAATAGAGATTTCAAAGAAATAAATAAAGCAGAAATGACTCATAAATTATGCTTAAACAGTTAAGCTAACATTGTAACTTACATAACAAGTTTTGATTAATTAGTATCTAAACAAATTCAATCAAACAGTAAGAAACATAATCTTTAAGAATTTTCACTTACAGATTTACGAGTTCTTATCTGAAACAAAGCATCGAATTAAAACGCGAAGTTCTTTTGATCAAAGTAGTTGCAAAAATTAACAAGAACGCATAAACTTTTGATTATAATACAAGCAAAGATCCAAAATACGCACAAGAATACATAGTATCTATATTTTGCTATTCGGAAACTTTTGATTAAACAAGAAGAACAGATCGCCGGTGAAGCTTATGGAAAGGAAATCTGAGAGAGAAAGATACCTGAACCAGTAAAGGTTGAACCGAGAAAGAAGCTTCTCTCTGATACTTTTTCCAGAGAAGGAGAGAGGGAGAAAGAAAATGAGAGAAAAGGGAGGATTTATAAAGAAAGAAATTTGGAGGGAAGTAGAAGAAGCATGTTTGGTGCCAGGAGACACATTGAGAATCGAGAAACCAAACCAAAAATCTAAAACCGTTTCCAAAACTTAAAATCATTTTCTGACAAAATTTGACTATTATGCCCTTAATGCTGGTTACTCTCTTAAGGGCATTTCAGTCATTTCAATTAAAATTGAGTTAATTCTCCATCATTGTAAAAGTAAATCTGTTTAGGAGCCTATTTGTTAAAAGTAATTTGGGACGTCGACTCTGATCAGAAACGATTAGACGGTGTAGAAAGGGTTTCTTTCAATCACTGGGTCCAATTTTTTCAGCGTGATTTGATATCGACTGGGGGAAAGGGCCTGATCACGTTGCTAGAGAGTAAAATTCGTTCATGCTCATGCATCAATAACAGCTTGCAACAGAATGTGGAATTGTTATTTTAATTTTACGAAGATAGCCTCGGATTTGGATCATATCTACGAACATGCCATCTTAAATGTTTTGTCTTTCACCTTATTTGTCTAAGCACCAAAATAGCCTTTCGGAAATTAAAATTTATTATTATTATTATTATTATTTTAACCATTGGAACGGAGTACTGTTTTTTTTGGCATTTTAAATTTATTATTTTAAAAAAATATATTTATCATTAAATTATATTTTAATATATATAATTATTATTATGAACTTTGGCATTAAACATTTTTAGTAAATTAATGGAGGAAGTTATTTGTCTATGGTTTTCTTTTTATATCAACAAGAGTAAATGATACCAAGATTAAAATTTCTTTTTAAATTACATATTTATTATAATTATTAGATTATTAGCAAATATGATAAATTATTTATTTTATTTTTACTATTAAATTAAGTATAAGATAAATACTCAACCATTTAAATTAAATTTTCTTTTTAAATAAATTTAAAGAAACAATTTATATATTCAACATGTATATTCAAAAATTATTTTCTTAATATTAAAAACTGAATACCATTATGTGTTCTCTTTAAAAAATATATATATATATATATTAATTATAAAATAAATCTGAAAAAAATAACTCACTTACCAACTGACTTAATAAAACGAAGTAATCTTATTATCTACATAAAACATTAAACTATTGTTTTTTGGAAGCTTCAACTTAATTTTTTTAATGAAAGAAAGAATCATTAACTATTGATTAGAATATAATAATAATAAACATATGTGAAACAGCTAAGATAGAATGGAAGGTACCGTTGCGGTTAGAGAAGCATTTGATTATATAATCGCTTGGATTTTAAGTTAATTGAAGATCAGAAAGGGGAAAGGTGGTAGTTAGTGCTGCATAAAAATCGATTTAATTTAATTCAAATTAAAAATTATGATTCTATTATTAATATGATTCAGATTGATTTAAAAGAATAATTAAATGGAAATTTTTTAGGATGATTATAGTTTGAATTAGGGCTGTTCATCAAACTAAATAAACCGACCAAACCGAACATTTGATTTTCATACTAAATATATCGGCTTGGGTCGGTTTTTTATTGAATTGAATCAATTCAAATCAAATCAAATCAATTAAATTCAATTGGATCGGTCTATTAATGGTTTGTTTTTGGCATTAATGATTTTATGTGTTACTAAAAACTTCAATTTTTTTTACCAAACCGGTTAAATCTAAGTGGAATCGGTTCAAATTGATTTTCATCCAAATAATAACATGCATCCTTTTAAGCTGGGTCGGATCAAGTTTGAGAAAAAACCTATCCGTGAACAACCCTAATTTGAATATATATATATATATATATATATATATATATAAAAACTAAAATTAAACCAAATCGAAATATATTAAAATTATATATTTTGATTTATATGTATCTAAATTCTAATTTTATAGAGTTTTTTTTAATTAATTTTTTAATTTATATTAAATTTTGAGATTTTTTTTTCTTTTAAGTTAATTTTTATTACATAATATAAAAATTTTCATCTATTTAAAATATAATTATTTTAGTCTTTCATAAATGTATTTTAATATAGTTTTAAGTTATAAAAATATTTTAATTTATATAATAATATTTTAATTTATATAATACTATTTTTTGTTAATTTATTAATATTTTTATCTTATAACTCAAACCGATTAAATTAATTATTCAAATTGAAATTTTAAAGTGTTGATTTGGATAATTTTTAATTTTATTTAATTTGAATATAATTTAAATTATTTATAAATTAGTATAATTAATTTAATTAAAATTATTCATCATATATTAACGTAATCAAATTATGAATATCCTTAGTGGTGGTGGTATTAATGATAATGTTTTTAGGGATTTTTAATTTTCAAGTACATTAAAATCAAAAATATATCGCATTATAAATATAATTTAATAATAATATATTTTTCGATTAAATAATAAATTTATATTAGAGTCTTTATCACTGTATTTAGAAAAAAAATATATGGAAAAGAGCCTTGCTATAACCATCATCATCATCATCATGTTTCTCTTGTTAAAAAGAGATAGCTTGCTTCTTTCTCACAACTATAACTACCTCATTTTTGTCCAATTGTTCCACCATCAAAATCTAATATTAATTGCTTTGTCAAATAATAATGGTAGGTGAATAAACAATATTACTAATAATTAATGCCCAATTGATCCCACAGTCTTCCCAATGGAAAGGAAAAAATAATCCTCTTTGTTCTTGTCATGGTTGTTAAGTTAGCAACATGTTTATCAGCATAACCCTTTTTTTCAATAACACGATTTAGATCATTCGTAATCATTTAATTTATCTTTAAATTTCATTGTCCTCGCTGTTTGTATAAACAAAATAGCTTAATATTGATTTTATTCAATAATATCACTATTATAATCTTTTCATAGAAATTTAATTTTTATTAATTTTTTTTTAATTAAGATTCGATTAAACACAAATTTATAATTTTAAAATCGTTAAATTAAAATTTGTTCGTAAATTTAATTAAATTTTGGATGTATGTATTCAGTAAAAAAAAAATGTTATTTTTTATGTAGATATTTCTGAATATTTTCAGACTAATTTAATTACGTATTAATCAAAATTAAGTTTTATTTTCCAACGAGTTCAAAATTATTAGCCTCAATAATCAATCATCCATAACATGAAAAACAAACTTCTCTTGCTAGTACCAACTAAGTTAACCTTAGAAAAAGTTTGAAAACAATTAATGATCTTGTTAAGACAAAATAAAAAATTGGAAACGTATTTTATATGCTATATGGGATTCTATCTACCAAAATACTTGGTCCTTTTATGAGATGAGAAAAATGTAAATATTGTATAGCGTTCTACTTGTCTCTATTTTTTTTTTTTTTGACTTGCCAAAACAAAGAAAAAAGGGTTTTCTATCATTTTCATTACAGTTTGGTCATGCTACTTTTCTTGATTCCACTACGTAGCTGACCAGTTAATTTTCTTGTTTGGACATTAAAACTATTTATCTAGACAGCATTGAACTGAAGATGAGAGGCTGAGATCTTCCTGATAAAAGCCACTATATGATAAGCCCACTTTTCTTCTGTAATTCCTTTTTTGACATATTTTCTTCTAATTCCTTCTCCAATAACCAACTTGAAAATGAAATTTAAACTTAAAAATTATGTTCAATGTTGCTTCTTCTGGCTGCATTCCACGACACAATTAAATTTCCATACAAGGGCCTAAAAATCAACTGGTTCCTGTAAAATGTAAAAAAAGCTGAAAATTTCCTGTCATTTGTTCATGAATAGGCTATAGACATATGAAATTCAAAGAATTGGTTGATTGAAATAGTAAGTATGACAGTAACATACAGCTGAACAACTTTGGTTTTATGTACAAAACGATGGCACTAAAGATCCAGTCAATAGCTTTTTGTTACATCAATAGTATCAGAATCATAGTCTTCTGGCTTTACAACTCGACCTTTTACTCGTTTTCGTACATCAGTTCTCGCCTTCCTAGGTCCATACCGAATTTGTTTTTCTTGCCTGCAAAATGGACAAGTTGTTATTATGCCAAATATAAGATTGTTGATCATACAAATGTGTTCATATCTATTTGCCCTGCATTTCCATAGTCACAAGAAAATGTTAAAAGCAAAATCATAATAAAGTTTTGTTACAAACTAATGATTTTTTTTTAATGAAAAATGGACCATATAGGCATCTTTGTTTGAAAAAAAGCAAAAGGTTTAACATAATTAATGCACATTCTGTGAGGTATAAACGACCTGTTGCAACCAATTACCTTATTGAGTACTACAAGTATTTTGGACCAAAATTTTATGTCACATCTTGAAATAATTGCTTAGAGAAGATGGTTAATATTGTGATCATTAACCAGAATTTTCGAGGGAATTTGCTTTTAATGTAAGCAAAATATAAAAATGCAAAAAGAAGGCAAATACCCTTGTGCACAAGAAGTATGCAAGAAAATGACATCTAGATCAATCAGAGAAATATATAGAACTCAGCTCGCAAAAGAACCATGCAAGAAAAGGCTCCGCCCAAAATTAGGGCTCTAATATATCTCTCCGACCAGAGTCTCCAGAAAACATGTGGATGTACATAGCAGAAAAATCAAAATACACCGACCGAGCATAATCAAATGAAGGCCAAACTTATAAAACACCATAGACCAAATTTCTCATGCAACCAAAAAATGCAATTTATCATCATAACTCTTACATATATGGTGAAATTTCCGTGACAAATTTGCCATCTACTCGAGAAAGGAAAGTTTTGTAGTAAGCCCAATGAGGCCATTGCCACACACTACTCCAGGGAACTCATTGGAAGAATTATGAGAGAATTCGATTTGAAATTATTTAATCTCAAAATTTATTAGTGGCATGCTCCAAAGTCCAAATGCAAAAGTTCCCTCCTTGATCTCTCACTAATAGAATCAAGTATAGGATAGAGACGGCCTCAATTGACTCTTAACTCTCACTCTTCATCTTAGTTGGAAATTCACGCAAAAATGTCCGAAATGGAAACAGAACATATATTTTAACTTTTTATAGGTGTATGTACAGATTCTAAGTCAGTAAGGCTAAAAGATAAGCCTATATAGATCATGGAAAGGTGATATTTTGGCAGTTATTATAATTTCTTTAGTTATAGTAATTAACATAGGAGACCACAAAAGTACCATAAGAGTCAATATGACGAGTTATTCCAAATTATCTAAGAATTTGGGGTACCTGTGCACCCCAAGAATCATATGACTAATGTTTGGCAATAATTTTTCATAAGCACTAGAACTCCAGCTCCGGACGATAATCTGACAAATCAAAATACATAATATATTGCTGATAAACTAAGTGATGTCTAATTGGAGAAGAATAGCAGGCAGAAAACCAAGTGTTAAGCATAAAAATAAATTCTTGGGCTCTCACGTACAAACTTAAACTCAATGGTTCTTTAATAGGGTATTAGAGCTTGTTTCCTTTTAAGATCTAAATATAAATCCCACGCTACCTCATTTTTCACAGTTCAATCTCAGCAAAAAGTAAATGGTAGGCATATGCTAGGCCATGCACTCATGCCCAATGCCCAAAGGACTTTTGCTTGTGTGTGAGCGTCGAGCACAAATCACATTGGACCCATATCTACAAACCTGAACTCTTAAGTTGAGTGATTTTCAATGCCAACAAATGATGATTTTGACAAAGATGACAGAAATAAGATTCATGAATCATGATCCTAATTAAGCTCACAGAAGGGTTAAAGGTAATACTTACATTCTGGCCTTTTGCTTCTCTTTGTACCTCGACACTGCATTTTCTTTAGATTCTTGATGTGCAACCTCCACGTCAGGCGAATGACATGAAACTTCAGCCCCTGTGACATGAGGTGAAACTCCACTATCAAGATATTCAGTACCATTGCTCTCAGCACTAAGCCTTGAAACAGAGAATGACATTGCTGAATAAGATGGCCGAATTGTCCGAGGAGAATGAAGATTTCCCGGTAAGTTGTAAACTTGGTAAGAAAGACCCTTATCTTTGTCCATGTGAACAGGCTGACTAACGTAAACAGATGATGCAATAGAAGTCTCCTGCCACGACACAAGATTAGATAAAACAACAAAGTAGAAGAAAAAGAAAATAAAATAAAGAAAAACTACCAGCAAGTTAATTTCTCCAAAATCTTCTAAAAGATCTGAGAAAAATAAATTGAATGTTCGTCTATTTACTAGGAAGTTGAATGTTTATAAAAAATAAAGCCTGCTTGAACTTGGGCTGCTGCATGCCTGCACCTATTAGCAGCTTTGCATCTCACCATTCACAATCAAAAATTTCCACCACAGATTGAAAGATTTATTCAATATAGTCCCTTTCACATGCTCATTCATTACCACATCCAAAATTTTAGAGCTTCCAGCACACACTCTCTGGTTTATGTAGGCATGATATTTCTCCATGTTGATTTTGTGCATGCATATGATTTAGAAAATGTATGGCCAAAAAGATTACCCACAATGTGAAATGGTCAAAAGCTCCCTTTGACTATCATTTGAACAAGGGCCAGGCATACTTTCCCCAGGCCACAAGAGTAGCTTATAACTTATGTGATCAACTTTAAAGACAAGAACAAAACAATATTCATGTGAAGAGTTTTCTTGAAGTACCACTATGCAGATTGAAGTACCACTAAGCAAAAAACAGCCTAAAAAATTGTCAAAGAAAGTTCACCATCTGTGTGGCGAATTTGGCTATAGCAATTTATAGAACACTTCCAAAGTTGTACTTCAAACCCTTCAAAATAATGCCAAAGAAGAGAACAATCATTATAGAAAATGGGATGAAGTCCGAAGGTTGCAGCTATTAATCCCCTGGAACTCTATACTTGGAAAGTCAAAATTCTTTCTCAATATTGGCGATGTTTACCAATAATATGGTTTAACCTCAGGAAGAGCCAGCCATAAAGTTTGTTCTTACTTCGTATCTCTCAATAGAATTTAGGATGTCAAGAAACCACACAATCAAAAACTTCAAGCTTGTAACTGAGGGTCTTTGAATAATTTATATTTCTAACATGCCCCCTTGAGCAAACTGGACTTAGAGAGCGTATAAGAAACCTTTAAAATTTAATTAACAAGATGTTAATAAAAATGCGGTGATTTGAACTTCAAATCTTTTGGTTGGAGACGCTTTGATACCATGTCAAGAAATCACTCAGTCTAAAAGCTCAAGTTTGTAGGTGAGGATCCAAGACTAGTTTATATTTCTAACAAGGGAAGCTCTATTAGATTGGGGAGTTTCAATGCACATCAATCAGTAATATCCTTACAATCATATTAAGATGTTAAATGGAAATGACAATCTACACTTAATGGAGTTCAAGATGAGACAAAACAATTGCAGACATAAGATAGTTGTTTAAGCAGCGGTCTAATGCATAAAATTAAACTAACAAATAGTACTAATATTGCAAGTACTCTCTTATATAATATGGACTGAAGTGAATTGCATATATATATATATATATATATATATATATATATATATATATATATATATATATATATAGAGAGAGAGAGAGAGAGAGAGAGAACAGAATTGCATATTTTTTACGACAACATAGATCAATAGATCAAATACCATTTGGGTAATCAATACTAATAATGTATATTCACTAAAGCAGGATTTGATTGCAGTAGATAGTCTGATAAATTGTTGTAGTCTGATAAATTGTTGTGTAATTTAGTGTGGCTGTTTGTGAAAATTCTTTAAGCTGGTTTGATTTAAAAAAAAAAAATCACACCTAAATTACTGAAGAAAAAAAGCATCTTTTGGCATCAATGTGCAATTTTTGAAGTAATAAAGCAACACCATGCAGCAGAACATAGCCTGTCGATTCAAGGCAGAAATAATGACTCCAAGTAAAGGAAAAGTACTATATAAACTGCCATTGTCTAGTTTTGAGTGCTGATGTTTTGATTGCACACTCTTGGAGATACAACTGCATTCTACAAGGTGTTACCTTTCTTTAACAAATATTACTTTAGTTTCTAGCAACCGTAATCATTGATTAACAATGCCATAATTTGTCCTACGTTGCCCAATGCCATACATGCTTGTTTAACAGTTTTTTGAAACTCAAATTTTTCCACAGACCTGCTTCCAATTTTTCCAAGTACTTTTTTGAGAAAATGCACTTGGTTAGAGAATATTTATTGTAAAAAAATGCTGCATGATCATTACCTTCCATGTTCTTGCATTTCTATTATGTGATGTGCCAAGGGACATATCCTTCTCCACAGAGGAGCATGATGCATCTTTACCATCAGGCAGTACCCTGGTTGGATCTTGTTCCGTTCCAAACAGTTCTTCAAAGTTGCAAAATGTTATATCCACATCAGGCATGTTAAAATCATCATGGCAAACAATGTCTTCACAGACCCCAAGATCTTGCATATTTTGAGACCACAACTGCATAAATCCATCCAAAAATATTATTGAGGTCAATTTCAACAAGCCAGTTAGGATCAATTTGAGTCATACATGCACTCATCCTCCCAACAGGACATAGTAGCACACAAGCACGCAGGGTTTTTTCTTGGAAGTTAAAGTCAACTACACTCGACTTAAATTCTAAAAAAAAATTCAGATACTCTTTTTAAGGTTTTCTTTTTTCATTTTTTTTATATGTTTTCCATTCCAATTTTTTGTCCCGTCATAAAAACAACATTAAATAGATTCAGCAGTATCATAACATTAAAAGATTTACCATAGTAATTAGAAAATCATAGTAGTTACTTTAGAATAAACATGAGAAATAAAATGTCATAATACACTAAAATGATGGGAAGAAAATATATAGCAAATTGTTGAAATGCCAAATGTCAAAAGAATGCAGCATGTTGAGGAGGGGTTATTGACTTTGAGAACAAAATAAAATATTGTAGATGCTATTCTTACATTTTCTGTTCTAGACATTAACATTAAAACTCAGATGAATAAGAATGTATCATTCACTAAATTGTGCACATCCTGAGGGCAACAAGACTTAATAACTATCCAGGTTAATGACATGCAGTTCTCTGAACAAACCTGACTACTTTGAACTGGGCTTTTGCATTGCCAAAAGGAGGATTCTCCAAGCATAGGATTTGCAGCAGTTGAAGACAAGGGTAAATGCTCTGGTTGAGAAAATGGCAAAGGCAAAGAGTCCACATTTAGCTCCTGAAGCGGACGGTCATCATTACCAGGATCTTGAGAATGTTGAAAATGATCAGCACTGTCATCAAATTTCTCCAATGTTTCAAATACTGAAGAAGATGCATCTGTTTCTTCTCGACCATGTATTACAGGTGTACTGTTATCAACCTCAGTCAGCTGAAGCTTTTTCAAATCAAGAATCTGTTGCAGAATAAAGCCATTATTTTGCTGCTCTTGACCTTTTTGTGATATCTGCAAGATGAAACACGACTAAGAACACCTGGAAAGGGTTTAAGCCTTTAGGTGATTAAAAGAAGGAAACAGAAGTGTAGATTTTTTGTTCCTCAATAGTCAATAACATATGCAAAATGGATCTCATAACACATGTAAAACCCATGTCAATAAATCCTGCTTCTCCATTGCAGTCCAACAAATATCAGCTGGCTCCACATCATATTTCATGCACTGATAACCTGATAGTTGAATCATAGATGAACAAATCATCCTCTCATAATGTTAATTAGAACTTGGGTAAGAATCCAGACCCCTTCTATTGTTAAAAGGTTGCAACAACTTGAGGAACAAAGTTGATTACTTTTCTTGGCAAAAATAAGATAACAATAGTAATGTTTTAAAGGCTGAAACTTAGTATACTCTTGATTTTTATCAACCTTGAAAATGTTTTTGGAAATATATTTAAGTGAAACTAACATTATTCATTGTGAATAGAAGAATTTAAAATTGGCAATATTATGAATCACATACGACAAACTTATTATTGTTAGTCAGATTGCACCTGGATAATCAACTTCTAATATGGCTTAGACCAGGCATTTTAAGCTTTATCCTTTGATATATTCTCAGAAAAGAGAAGTCATCAGAACAAAGAAGCAGCAGACTGTATTACGCTACTGTTGCCTCATCCTTCAGAAAGGTAAGAATTGTGAAATATTACAGCTCCTACATAGCTCAGTAGTCATGATTATGATCTTAGCTGAAGCATAGAACCTTTTATGTATTGACTTACAAGAAGCTTAGGTTGAAATCCATAATTTAACAATTACCATTCTAAAATTTGGAGGTCTTTCAATGCATATCAAGTCTGTGAAATGTAGGATCCTACATGCATAGCATGGACCACTGTGATTGAAATCACTCCGTGAGTTTTTTCCAAGTACTCTTCAAACAAAAATTATCAACACTATATACTTACTACTTAGTATAACCATTTCCTTTCATAAATACAGCTTTCAAGGCAGATGGAGTGGAATGTTGGAAAAACTACTATTTTCAAGAAAGTTAATAAGAAAAATTATCGATAACACCAATTAAATCAACAATGAATATTTCAGGCAATCATATACATGCTTGAAAAATCTTTAATTCTGCCTACCTCAGTTTGTTTACTGCTCAATGCGACTTCAACTTGTATGCTAGAGGCTGAAGTTGAATAATTCAACTTAGATGTTCTTGATGAACTTCCAATTTGTCGGCGAGACACTCTGGGAATGCCAGATATTGCCACATTAGGCTGCAGAGAAACACATGGAGTGGAAAATAACTGATTCTGAACAGCATTTTTATCCAGCTCATCCAATTCAAAACCCCATGATGCTGCAAAATCTTTAGCAGAAGGGCATCCCATGTAGCTACTAACAATCCGTTTCTGATGCTGGGAAGAGACTCCATGAATGCTCTGGTCACATACACGACACAAGAACATCCGGTGATTCAAACACCGAACATATGCTGGTTGATTTCTGCATGAATCACATAAGAGGGTACGGAGATGTCGATTGGAGAGTGCATTAGCTGAATGGACCTTTGCATCACAGGAAAGGCAAAGATATGCTGCATCAGCCTTACAGTAAACTACTGGCCTCAATGCTGCGCAGAATTCACAAATTTTCTCCATTTTATTATTTCTAGATCATCAATAGCCCCACAGTTTTCGGACCACATAAGTTAAATTTACAACAATTGAATTTAAATTTGAGTAACAACACCACAGATCATATTATGACCACTGGAAACTCAAAAATTAGAGATGCAGCCTCAGCTGTTTCCAAGATCCGAAACAAGATTCCTACATAAAAAAAATTTTAAAAAAAATAAAAGAAATTAGTCATAATATAATAAGTAAAAAAGCAGGACTCCTTTTCGATGCTCATACTTTGCCACAACCTAAGTAGCTCAAATTCAAGCAAAAGAACCTAAAGTTTACAATTGTTAGTTCAAAGCATCTTTAAAGGAAGATGCTGGTATACTGATATCCCCTTCTTTATAGAATCAATTCAACTAGATACTGGTATAACATAAATAGCATTCCAAACACACCATAACTCATGAAAAATGGAGACTTTATATAAAAAAGAGAGACTATATATATATATATGTGCGCCTTTTTAACTGGGAAAATAAAGTACAAAAATCATTTACAATTACAAGGCTGAAGTAAATGGGAGGGAGGAGATCTTAACTTTAAAAAAAAAAAAAAAAAGTGATTTACACATGCAAGAATAATCAAAATTTTACCAGAACTAACCACAATTCTAAAAGATGATAACTCAAAACCTATAAATTTTTTTTTTTTTTAAATAATTAAAATTCAAGTAAAAATCCAGTTTCCTAAAGTAACCAAAAATCCAATCTAATCAAAAGCTTAAATAGATCTAATCCAATCCAAAAGGTTAGCAACACAAATAAAGAAAAAAAAAGATTAAAAATTTACCTGTCAACTAAAAAGCTCTGAAACAAAATTAGCTTCTGGCTTCTGTTTCTCTAATTCTTCTTCTTCTTCTTCTACGGAGTTCCTGTGAAGTGTCTATCTATCTTTTGCCTTTTTGGGGCTGACGTGTGAGAATAGAGCGTGAACTTTTCTGACATGGAAGTGAACACGTGGTTTCTTTTGTGGGACCCAGTTGGATGTTATCCATGTGCATGTGAACTGACTGACTCTATTATCATCGTCATGTGATCCACAACATTACCTGCTTTCTCCAATCACCTTCTTCCACGTGTTCCTACTGGACAGTACACCGTGGTGGATTCCACGCGGCGCGTCTCCGTAAAATGAATCTACACGTGCATTGCATATACCGCCCAGCCACATTGGTTGGTTCATCTAATTAAACAAATGAAATTAATATATGAAATTTTTCAGTATTATCACAGCGTATTAATTAAAAAAATACGCCGTAAAGATAAATATCTTAATTATAAAATATATAAATATTAAATTTTTTTTTAAATTATTTTAATTTTTTTAATTAAGTCTTTTATTATTTTAATTTCTCACCTAATTAAATTTAATTATTTTTTATTTTTTAAAAAATAATAAATATTTTTAATTTTTAAAATTTACATTAATTATATAATACTAAATATATTAGAGTATTATTGCAATGTTAAATTAAAATATAATTTAAATTAAAAATTAAAATAATTAAATAAAAATATAAGAAAAAAGAAATTAAAATATTTATTTTAAAACAAAAGAAGTATATAAAATATGATTGCATTTAATTATAATTATGATATGTGTAGATTAAAGGGGTTATTATGTGTTTTTGCATAGTAACTTTTTATATGACATATTTTAGAGATTTAAAAATTTTTATAAAATATTTTAAAAATTATAATTTGATAATATTTAATATAATGAATCAAATAATATATTTTTCGTGCTAAACAAAAATAAAATGAATAGAAAAAATACATTACATATATAATAAATCTAGATTATTATATTTAATATATAAAATTTATAATATATTTTTTATTATATATTTAATTTTTATTTAATATAAAAAATATATTATTAAATTCAATACGTCAAATATTATTAAATTATAGTTTTTAAAAAATTTTATAAATTTTTTTATATCTCTAAAATGTGTGACATGAAGAATAATTATTCAAAAATATACAACAATCTCTAAACTCGAAATGCTCTTAGTTATAATTATGTGTTTGACTAGATTTTAAAAACTTATTAGGGACAAACCTTATGATACAATTCTTGCTCTTTAAATCTTAGACAACCTCGTACAAAACCATGTGAAAATCTTAATTCAGCTCAAAATTTTCACTTTTATTTAAAAAAATATTCATAAAAAAAATTTTCAATTCAAAATTTGATCTCCCCTCAAAAAACAAGGTTCAATATAATGTTTTTAAAATCAAATCGATTAAAAAATCGTTAAAAATAGAGAGTAAGAAAATCAGAAATTCGACTGATATAGAACTGATTAAACTGAAAAAAAAAATGATAT